>CAIGRR010315237.1:0-10151 GCA_903798365.1 Fraxinus sp. 1973-6204 | reverse complement strand
TGTGTTTTCTTCACAAATATTTTTTATGTTTTGGAAAATTCGTTTTCGAAAATAAATAAGAGAACGCGTTTTCACCGTTTTGTAAAATCGAAAACAGAAAACGGGTTGAAAATGACAAAGAGAACGACACCTAAACCACTCAACAAAAATTTTACACTAAAAAATATCTCTTTATCAACAAAAACAGACGTAAGGCAATAGACACATATCTTGTGTGAACCCAAATAAAATCTTGACCTCACCATCAGTATCTTCCACTATCTGAAATCTCAAATCCAGACCCCCACCGACTTATCACCTCCTTTCCAACCTAGAGCGGACGGAGAGAATTTACAGCAGTGCACAATTGAATAGGTAAAAGAAGTGAAATTTTGGACATTTTTCCCTCAAACAGCAATCTAGTTGACAAAAGGATTGATGAATATTCAAGACAAGGTGAAGGTGAGACTTTCGGGAGTTTTGGGGATTTTGGGGGGTTTTGACGTATTAATTACGGGATTAAGGAGTTTAATTAGTTTTAAGGTTATTATTCTAATTTTTTTATTTTTGAAGGGTAAGGAGCCAATTGTGTCCAATTGATCATGTATGATCTTCAATCATCGTTTTGTGGTCTGAATCAACTGTTGAACGTTTAGACTTTGGTCTCCAAGTTTTGAATTTCCTTCGTTTTTGCCCCTTTTTCGTTTATTTCTTTCAATTTCAACAAGAAAGGATAGCATTGTTAGAGACAAAAACTAAACCACACAACAAAAATTTTACATTGAAAAAATCTCTTTATCAACAAAATGTCAAAAACAGACGTAAGGCAATAGACACACATCTTGTGTGAACACAAATAAAATCTTGACCTCACCATCAGTATCTTCCACTATCTGAAATCTCCAATCCAGACCCCCACCGGCTTATCGCCTCTTTTCCAACCTTCGTCTATTTTTCTCCGTCCATATTTGGTTAATTATATTGAACACGATTTTGTCATTTTTAATAATGTTAAATACTATATAATTATCTCTATCACATATTATAAAGGTTTGAATAATCTACCCCATGAATTCTCGAGAGCTCAAAATTCCACAATATAAAAACCTAAGATCCCATGTTCTAAACGAAATGCCTAAGCCAAGAAAATGGCGGCTCTGCTACCACCACCACCGTCCAAGGCTAAACCCATCTCATTTTCAGCCCCCCACCGCCTAAAAAATATACCAGCAAAAACCCATTTTCCAGCTATTATACATGAACATCAAGAATCGGTATATGATGCTAAAAACATTAGGANTACCACCACCACCGCCCAAGGCTAAACCCATCTCATTTTCAGCCCCCCACCGCCTAAAAAATATACCAGCAAAAACCCATTTTCCTGCTATTATTCATGAACATCAAGAATCAGTATATGATGCTAAAAACATTAGGAAAACACAAAATTCCCTTAATTATGGTTTCAAAAGAAAAATTGGAAATGTCAAGAGTAGAATACCCATTGTGAGTGCAGCATCAATTCCATATCCAGAATGTGGAAAAGATTCAAAATTTGGGAGAATCTTGCTGTCTGATGTGGTGGTGAAGAGAAAGAGGAACGTGTATTGGGGCAGAAAGTGGAATTCTTTGGATGTTGCCACCGTAGGGGTGGTGCTTGCTATGCATTTGCTGTGCCTATTTGCCCCCTTTGCATTCAATTGGGGTGCTTTATGGGTTGCTGTTGGATTGTATATTATCACTGGCCTTTTGGGTATTACTCTTTCTTTTCATAGACATCTTTCTCACAGAAGTTTCAAGATTCCCAGATGGCTTGAGTACTTTTTTGCATACTGTGGTGTTCAAGCACTTCAGGTCAGTTGATTTTATATTTTCATTAAAATCATGCCCTTCTCTAAGGGATGGTTCTACGGGACATTAGAGCACGTAATCAAAATCACTCAACATCATGTGGTTGGTTTGCTGGTTTCTTCCCTATTAACGATTATACATTTCTGCAGTTTATTTCAGATTCCAGTTCTTAGTTTTAATTCCCTGTTTGTTCATTATACTTGACTGAAGGAGATTTTGAAGACACGATTCAACAATTATAATTAGCTTTGAGAATTTAGTGCATACTTTACTCTTGTGTGAAAATTTGAACGTTAATGTGTTTTTTTGCATTTTGGATGCAGGGGAACCCAATTGACTGGGTGAGCACGCATAGGTACCATCATCAATTTTGCGATTCGGAAAAAGATCCACATAGTCCCATAGAAGGATTTTGGTTTAGTCACATGAGTTGGCTTTTCGATACGAATTCCATTGTTGAAAGGGTAATTACAATTCCTACATCTCGATCAGGAAATTGTGGCCATTATTTTCGACTCCTTGACTTGGGATTAGTTAGTTGTTGTGTTTCTCAATTGGACAATCAAGAAAGAGAATCACATAACGGCCCACAAATTTTTTGAAAACAATGTTTAATTTATCGGCATTACCTAGTTATTTGCGAATGATTCTTGATAGTCTCTGGTTTGAATTTGCAGTGTGGAAAACCAAACAATGTTGGAGATCTAGAGAAGCAACCATTCTATAAATTTCTTCAAAGCACTTATGTATTCCATCCAATTGCACTTGGAGCATTATTATATGCGTTGGGAGGATTTCCATACATTGTCTGGGGAATGGTAAGTGCAAATATTATTCTTTGAGGTCTTATAAATGTTAAGGTTTGAGTGAGATTCATGGATCAAATTTTGACAATGCAGGGTGTAAGGGTCGTGTGGGTTTACCACATTACTTGGCTAGTGAATTCAGCTTGCCACGTTTGGGGAAAGCAAGCTTGGAACACGGGTGATCTATCAAGAAATAATTGGTACCAATTTATCATTTAAACCTTTTAAACATATTAAACGTATTGAAATAGTGGAGGTCGTTGATATTGTAACTGTACAAAACAATATGATTTGCATGCTCACCTTCTTCTGACCTTGTCAAACACTTGTAATTGAACAAAGGTAACATTTAAACGCGTACATATACATATATCTTATACATATGCTGAATCTACGTATCTTAAGACTTGAAATTTTGGAAATTTTGCAGGTGGGTGGCTGTGCTTGCATTCGGAGAAGGTTGGCATAATAACCACCACGCCTTCGAATATTCAGCTAGACATGGATTGGAATGGTGGCAAATTGACATGACTTGGTTTGTGATTAGGTTTCTTGAAGCTATTGGACTGGCCACTGATGTGAAGCTACCCAACTCTGCCCAAAAGCAAAGGATGGCATTCAGTAATTGAGGGTTAGGTAAAAATTAATCTACTTATACAACGGGGTGTCCATTACTCGATGGACACCCTGTTGTACTAGTAGACTCACCGTAGGTAAAGGGGTTGGGGGGAACTCTATTGTCTTGTTATTTTAATAGGTGAAAGGACATACATAAAACACGACTGGGAATTCAGAAAACATTTTTGTTACTTCTAGAACCTCCGTGAAATAATAATAATGAATCGAGAAAAAATATTATTTTAGATGGACTATTAATTTATTGATAATTGAATAAAGTATTAATTTATCGATAAATGAATATTATTAATTTATAAAGGATTTTATATTTTTATAACTTGTATTATATTTTATTATGATACACGTAAAAAAAAAACATTGAATGTGGTGAAATTCAAAATAATATGCAAGCACACAAAAGGTACACTTACATATATTAATGTACATATGTTCGCTTCAAAGTTTAATATTATGAAAAATTGATCATTCAAGGTATTTCATTTACATATCCAGCATAATTTCTATAGTCATTAGTATGAATTTGGGCTAATTCCCTAGATGGTCACTGAACTTTTCTTAAAGTTTTCACGGGATTACTGAACTTAAAAACTATATATGTTAGTTACTTAACTTTGAAAATTGATACACCATTCATCATTGCATAAACGACATTTGTAAAATTGGAAGGATTTGATTAAGTATCCAACGGTATGACTTATGTGGCACGTCATTGTAATGAAAAGATGTCAAATCACTTTATAAATCACGCATTCAACAGTTATTAAAAAAAATCCAAACCTGCATTGGACGATTTGTGAATAAAAAAACGGTCACAAACTTGTGAACTCATACCCAATGTCACAATTTGGCATCATTTTATTATAATGATGTGTCATGTATGCCATACCGTTAAACACGTCTTCAAATCCTTCCAATTTTGCAAGTGTCATTTATGCTATGATGGATGTGATACGAATTTTCAAAGTTAAGTCACTAATGGGCGAGTTTTTAAATTCAGTGATCCTGTGAAAACTTTAAGAAAAGTTGAGTAACCATTTAGAGAATTAACCTTTTGAATTTTTATAAATTTCAGTTATTATTTTATATATTCATTGGGCCTTAAAAGATCTAAAAAAAAATATTTAGTGGGGTTAATAATTTAATACATTAATCCAAGTCGGGATCGAGTAATTTTTTATTTAAGTTAGATTATTAATTTATCGAATATTCGTTTATGGAGATTTTGCTGTAACACATGACTACAGTTCTTGAGTTGAACGATTTTTTTATATATAGATATTATTTAGTATTGTTTAATCTACTTTACTAAACTTGGCACTAGATCTCTGATCTAATTTTTCTTTTACAAATGCCGCTTGCCTAATATGTTTTGTTAGAAAAGGCTCGACTTTTACCTTCTTTATTTCAGTTGTTATAGTCGGTATATACTTATGTTGCACCTCGTACAATCTTTGTAAATATGAGTAATCCATTTTGAGAACATATGACGAGTTGAGTCGAGCAAAGATGTAAATCTCATAATATTTATTCAAAGAAAAGGTAAGCTAAAGGAATTACTCCATCCATATACCTGTAGTGTTTATTTTGTCACTTTCGGACTTACCACTTGAAGGTCGCTCGTAAATTTACTGTCATATTCCATGTTCGGAAAGTCCTTAGCTTCATTACAATATCTATAAATGTATTCATAAGCACCCCGACATACTCCCTCGTGCTTGTGCTCGAATAGAAAGGTGGTGCCTTCACTCTAATCTTACTCGCAACTGCCATCTTTAGTACCGACGAAAGTTGAGTATCCATTTAAGCTAATGAAAGGAGAAAATACTAAGTCTCAACTAGAATAATTTGGACAAAATAAGTATCTTATTGAATGACAAGAAGTTGGATAATGCTCAATCCATAATACATTAAGTCAAGAGTAAATATTTAATATGTATCTCAATTTTTTAAATATTAAAAATCATCGATTCTTTATTTATAATATAATGCTCGATCAACTTTCATCACAATATATAAAATATAGAAAAACTTACAACCTCTTTTAAAAAGACAATATGATTCTAGAAGTGGAGTTGGAGTTGAAGTGTCGTGTCGTGTCGTGTCGTGTCGTGTCGAGTCGAACCAAAATAAATAATTATTTCTACGATTTTTTTGTAAATTTTGTAGGTGAAAGTGTGACAATTATGGTTATGGGGTGCAATTGTTGCAATAATGTAGATAGCTTGCGAATTAAGGAATAATATCTTAAAACAATATATCTTAGTTTTGCAATATATTGATCTTTATCCACTAAAATCGTCCATGTGTTTGTGTATAATTATGCATTGCGGAATCAAATAAAGTGAACACGACACATCTTCATTTTATAATCCTTTGCCTTTTCTATTACAATTAAATATTATTGTGTGGAGTTTTTTTTTTTATGTAAAATTAATATTTTCACCCGATTACAAGCACGTATTGATGTACGTGTCAACTACAAATAATGCATGCATTCCTAACAGTATCTAATTTTGATAAAAACACAGATTTTTTTAATAAAAGTTAATGAAATACGTCGTTAAAAAGTTAATAAAAATTATAAATTCAATGAAGTGGGATTAAAAATTAATTTGAAGAAAAATAAATTTTAAAAACAAGAACCCAAACCGGAGCTAAATATTGCTAATGTATTCTCTTATTTGTTTAAGGATCTTGCTACATGTATACTTACTACTCATAATGGGAATGTGGACCACATTGTTGGAATTTGTAAATATACGCGGGCTCCGCGCATTATGTTAGAGAGGGTAATCCATTATTTACAAATCATTATGGACAAATGGATTAACCTTTCTACTAATATCCGCGAGCTCATTTTTATGGCGTGAGTGTCGGACGAGACCACATGTCCGACCAAGATCAATGTCTTCTACTCTCACATGATTGCTTGACAAAAATGAACCATAGAAAGAGAGCGCATAGTACTGAACATCAAAGTGATGAACTTTTTATGAATAATTTATTTGCAAATTCGTTCAAACATTGTTCACTGTAGACCATCATTATCTAATCACAAATTATAAGAGATTATTTTTCTATTGTTTCTTCCACCAGAGATTCTGCACATTGTGGTTCTAAAGATGTCACTAAATTAAACAGGCCGATTTGATTGGACTATATTTTTCATGGAAAATAAAAATTAAATTTCATTTCCACCTTTTTACATGTTTGATTGACTAAATTTTTCAGGAAATTCATTTTCTACATTTTCTTGATTTTTGAGGAAAAGATTTTTACATGGGTTTGATGGGAAAAGCTTTCTATGCAAGTTTTTTAAAGAAAAAAAAAAAAAAATTGGCAATGGAAACAAACTATATTCCCAATTGTAATAAATTTTATCCATTTAATGAACAATTTTCATGAAAAACAAAGTCAAACGAATACAAAAAAAATCCAAAATTTCAATATTTTTGGGTGTAAAATTATAACAATCAAACACAATTAATTGACAATTCCCACTAAAATAAGTTTTAGGTAATTCGATTTCCTGAAATTCATATATTATATAAGAAAATAAAAAGGGTTTTGAAGAGTCTAGGGGTCAAATATATATAATTATTTTCTTTGCTATATTTCATGTTCAAAGATTAAGAGAGTGTATTTTTAAACATCATATTTAAGGCTATGTTTGATACACTCTAATTTTCATCGAACTTGGAATTTATTTTTCAAGTTCCAACTTTTTAGTGTTTGATAGCCAGTTTTTTTTCCCTAGAATTGATTTTCCACCCAACAAACTCCTTCCACCCCCCGACCCTTTTTCTATGATTTCATTGAATTTGTTTTCTCACCATTGTGGTGGAAAAATGGTTTTTCATCTTCTTCTTTTTTTTGGCAATTGAAATTTTTTTTTTATCAACAATGGTGAAAAAAAAAAATAATAATAAAATAAAAAATCATTTTAATGGATAATTTTCATGCAAGGCAAAGCCAAACGAATAGTGTGGGATGGTAATTTTTAAAAAAATATATATATATATATTTTTTTGGCAATTAGAACAAATTCTAGACCCAATGGTAGAAAAAATTATTACTTTTATAAACAATTTTCATAAAAAAGAAGTCAAACGGATATCAAACTTTCAACATTTTTCAGGTGAAAAATTATATCAATCAAATGCAATTAATTACAATTCCAAGTAAAACAATTTCTAGACAATTCAATTTCTTGTAATTCATTTTCTTTCCACTCATTTTTCACATTTGCAATCAAATGGAGTCTAACATTATTCTCTCAAATGAAGCTTCAGGTTTTTTTCAATAAAAAAAAATTGAGAAATCTCAAACCTAACGAAAAATGGGCTAATTTCACAAACGGTCACTAAAATTACCTAAAAATAACGAAACGGTCACTGAAGTATAAATCTTACAGCGGCGGTCACTTAAGTTTCAGAACCTTTCAAAAAGGGTCACTGAACTAACTTTTTGGACTAATACGATTTTGATTAAAACTTATGGACAAATTACAAGTGAACATAGAAGCTTCAAGACCCTCAATTGTAAAATCTCTTGCAATACAGGCCCAAACCCAAAGGAAACCCACAATTCACGATTTGGAGTTGTGAAAACTTGGGGAGAAAACCGTGCCCTAATCTTCCAATGGGTGCGGTGAGCTTTAACTGCCGGTGGTGTAGAGACAGCGCTCAGTGGGCATCTGTGCGCGGTGCGGCATCTGCGGTGCAGCGCTCGGTGACGTTTTGGTCGGTGCGGATTGGTCGATCTGTAGCGCTCGGTGCGGTGAACATGAAGTTGGGTGAGTGGATTTGGACAGTAAGCTGAGAGTTCTATGGTGAAGGACAGTGAGCGTGATATATTTTGGAAAGTTGGTTGTGTATTGTTTAAGCATTGGGCAAACTGATTGGCTTTTTAACATTTGTTTTTGTGTATGAAACATCTTTGCAATACCACTGTCAACATGTCGGATGTGAAGGAACAAGATGAAGGTTATCAATTCTTTTTTAACGTGTTGTTTGTCTGTATTGGTCTCATAAAGTAACTTTGGACAAAGAACGGTGAAATGGGCGGTAACTCTCCAGTAGCAAAGTAACTTTGAGGCAAAAGTTGAGATTCTGTAATTTGTATTACCAAAAAATAAATATTGGAATATGAGTTACAAGGATTTCATGTCTTCACCTATCATTATCAATGTACAGATTTTATAGCCAAACTAACCAATCTATAGATTCTGTTTTAACGCCTCCACTCAAACCAGTAGAGTTGTAAGCTCTTGACAATCTGGTTTTACATTTTCTGTGCTAATTTGAGTTAGAGATTATAATGGCATTCCCATTTTTAGTTTGTTGCTTCAGCCAAATCATTTTTTCTATGTTAATTTTCAAGTGTTCAGTTGAGATAACCATACTTAGTTACTAAATGATGTGTTTTTAACAAAAATCTCCATGAATACCTTAACTACTACTCATATACATTTAAATTTAAATTTCAAGTTTATGTAATCAATAATATATTTTACTCTTTTATTTTAAAGTTAGCCCTTTTCAAATCTCACCACAATAATCTATCCTTATTTCATAGTTTTAATTTTAAAAAAGTCTCAGTAATGTAATCTCCCATTGTGTAGGTTATTGGAACTGTGAACTGTGATTCGGATAAAGAAGACGTCACCTTCAATGATTCCGATTATAGCCTTGGTGAAATAGACGACATGCTCTTTCAGGAAAATGTTATCCGGGATATTGAACTCGATATGAGAAATGAGATAGTGTCGTTGGAAGCAGACGAATTTGGCAATTCTGAATATACACCCTCAGATGACATTTGAAGCGTTCATATGTACTCCAACTTCTTTCGCAAAGATTTTAAAGAGCTGATACTTAGGAATTTGTTGTGGACAGCAGCTAAGTCTACTTATTTGGCTTAGTTTACTTATTGGATGGACAAAATTAGGGAGGCGAATAAGCCTGCCTGGGAGTGGTTATGTGCAAAATCAAGTGAGCAATGTTCAAAGTCCCATTTCATGACGGCTTCCAAATGTGACATTTTGTTAAACAATCTTTGCGAATGCTTCAACAACTACATAAAAGAAGTGAGGCGGAAGAATATTTTGAGTCTTCTACAGTCAATTCAAAACAAGTTGATGGTACGAATGTACAAACACCACGATTTGATGGCAAGGAGTACTAGCGATATATGTCCAAAAATTTTAAAGAAACCTGAAATCCGTACGCGTGATTCTTGTTCGTGGAAAGCAATATACAATGGGGAAACACAATTTCAAGTTTCTGGNACAAACACTGCGATTTGATGGCAAGGAATTCTAGCGATATATGTCCAAAATTTTTAAAGAAACTTGAAATTAGTACACGTGATTCTTTTTCGTGGAAAGCAATATTCAATGGGAAAATGCAATTTCAAGTTTCTAGACTGTATTATGATGGTAAGTTTGTGGTAGATTTACAAAGGAGGACATGCTCATGTACAAAGTGGGATCTAACTGGTGTGCCTTGTCCACACACAATAGCCAACATCCGTAAGTCGGGTAAGGATCCTTTGCAGTTTGTGGACGGAAGTTACAAAGTTGCAACTTACTTAAAAGTTTACGGGAATTGCATATACCCTATAAATGGACCAAAAATGTGGCCTTTAAGTGGTTTCGACCCAGTTAAACCCTCGAATTGTGTAACCAAAAAAAGAGGTAGAAAGCAGACGAAGCGTCGAAGAGGGGTTGAGGAAGTTATATTGTCTAAAGAGAAGATGAAGAAGATTGATAGGAGAGGTGATGGTAAGAAGAAAATGAAATGTAGTATTTGCAGTCAAAAGGGGCACAATAAAAGATACCACCTGAACCATGCTTCGCAGGCAAACTACACAACA
>CAIGRR010315192.1:0-11759 GCA_903798365.1 Fraxinus sp. 1973-6204 | reverse complement strand
GTCTTTGTGGTTTATAAATCATCAACGTTATCTTGTTCTTTGTGGGTGAGATTGAGGAGTAACCGAGGTGAATGTATTGGTTGAGCAGTTTGGATTAGTTGTTTGGTAGAGAAAGGTAACTTGAAATTGAGCCCAGAAATCACCAATTTGATGATCCTTTGAGAGAGCTTCTACGACAATTGGTATTAGAGCTTCAAAGTGGTGGATTTGACTCAAAAAACTGATTGAAAATCGTCCAGAAAATTAGCTGAAACAAAGCAGAAAATAGATAGCAAAACTGTCCAAAAATCGAGGTTATTTTCATGATTTTCGGCCAATCCAGGAGTTTGGTGAAACGGAGACCACCGACATGACGTGCAGCGGAGGCGCTTAACATCATTTCTTACATTTTGGTGTTATTAATTTTTTGTTTCAGGTTATACAATGGAATCTGGACAGATTTGTTCTTTGTGCGTTTTGGGTTCGATCGTGGTTGATTGAATTCTACGATTCCTGGAGACTTTAGGGCGAATGGTGGTGGCCCTAAAGTGGTAGATTCACATCTCTCGTTATATACGGACTCAAGTTGGTCCGCTCTGGTATATTGACTTATTCCAATTTAAATTTCAGCATTAGTGTGTCATCGTGTGAGATGACTTTAGGATTGAGGTTATCGTGTGGGGTAACCATTGTTTGCGCTAGAAATTTATGATTATTTGCTTTGTTTGAAGTGTCGAATTTGATTGCAAGTTGGTAATTGATTTTGTGCATTAATTATCGTTTAGTTAGTGTGAGATTACATTGCGTAAGAATTTGAATTTTTTATTCATATACATTCGTGTTACATTAATTATTCTGTCGAGACACCTGAACTTGACTCATTTGAACATTTCCTTGATACTAAGATCTCGAGTCTCATGAAACCCTGAAAATTTAGAACGGTGCATACTGCGACCTTAGGATTACTTTGTATAACAAATTTGTGTACTTTAGCTGTTCTGTTTTTCAAAATGTTTTCCCATTTTGAAGTTAGAATTTTCAATGGAAAAGATGATTTTTCAATTTGGTTACAAAAGATGAAAGGGAATTTTGATTCATCAAAAAGTTTCAAAAGTCAAAGATGACAAATTTTCTACAAATTTGACAGAAACACAAAATAAAGAATATGATGAATTGGCTTACACTTCAATTATTTTACACCTATCTAACACTATTTTGAGAAATGTTGGTAAACTTGATACCACGAAAGAACTTTGAAAAAAGTTGAAAATTTTATATTTGCTTAAGTCTACTCCTAATTAGTTGTACTTGCTTGAAATATTTTTCAATTTTAAAATGGATACTTCAAATGATCTTGATGACAATTTTTGACAATTTGAATGTTTTTAACAAGCTGATTTAAGACATTGTTATTTGTAATAAAAAAAATGTATGAAACTTATAAGGCCATTATTTTGCTTAATTTTATTCACGATTCATATAGAGAATTTAAAAATACGATTAAATATGGAACGGATACCTTAACATTTAAAATTTTCATTGATTCTCTTAAAAGTAAGGAGACGGATCTTAAGGTTGAAAATGATAAGAGGATTGGTGAGATACATACGATGATGAGTAAATTGAAATTTAAGCAAATGACTTTGGGGAAAGCTGAAGACAGTAGTGACTCGAGTGATAGGGTGGTAGGAAGAAGGGCGAGGGATGTGATAAGTCTAGTTGTAGATGGTGTTATAGTTGTGATAAGGCTAGCCATTTTATTAGGTACTGTCCTAATAAGAAGGATAAGTAGAAGGGTAAGATGAGAGGTAATGCGAATATGGCTATAGGGTCGAGTGATGACCCTAGCGAGGTTTATTGAGTGTAAACCTAGTTACCAATTAGACATGAGTTGAGTAATTAGTCTAGTGAATATGGTGAGCGATGAGAGAAGATGTGTTCTCGAGGTGTGAGTATCATGGAATGAGATATGATAAGTGTGGTGAGATCTTTTCGTGGAGTCATTTATGCATTTATTGCATATGTGGTGATCATTTGTTAATTAACTTGGTGTTAATCTGTTGTTTTGTGTGAACGTATCTTTTGAAAAAATTTGTGGGTTATCTTATGTTTATATTTTCATCGCATGATTATTTGCTCTTGATTATTTACTGTTATTATCTACTTCTACTTAGGTATTTGTTTGTGACATTAGCCCTGGTGAGTACATCGAGTAGGTATGGTATGTGTTTTGAGTCCAAAACACGATGTAAGATCTGTGATTCCAATTTTATTGGTTGTCTTGATTATGTAAATATTAACTCTGTGTTTTGATTGCTTGCAAATTGATCGAGTATCAATGTGGAGATTTGTTAGGTTTTGATACCCAATGAATCTTAGTCAATGATGTAAATCTTGGATTAAATTGTTACTAGCAACCAAGTCCAAAGCTCGATCGGAAAACAACGTAGTCCTCTGGAAGTAACTTAAAGAATTAATGTTGCTTACAACCCATATATACTATCTCTTAAATGGTTTTGAATCTTGATTCATTTAACCTTTTATTGGTCCAACTAAGTCTAACCTATATATATGTTGCATTTTGCCCTAGCCATTATGGATGATTTGTGTATGAAATTAGAAGAAAACGTGTGTGCCTTGAGAGAGCAAAAACCGGTTGCCATTGTTGTGAAAAATCGATGACTTCCCTTGGTGTTTTTTGGGCATCTTTTTGTCCTTCCTTCATTGTTTTCTTCTTGCCTTTGTGGTCTACAAATCATCACCGTTATCTTGTCCTTTGTGGGTGAGATTGAGGAGCAACCGAGGTGAATATATATTGATTGTGGGTTAAAGCCGTTTGGATTGGTTGTTTTGTAGAAAAAGATAACGTAAAACTGAACCCGAAAATCACTGATTTGACGATCCTTGGAGAGATCTTCCGCAACACTGATAACTGTAACTTTAGATCTAATCGACTATATGGATATTAAGTAGTATATTTCTTTGTTTTGTATTGCATTCGTAACATGGAGATATAATTTCGAGCGTATGGTGCACTGTAGTTATAGATTGCATAACATTTAATATAAAGAGTTATGCTATGTGTACAGGGATAACTCACGTGATTTTTTTTACAGGGAACATATGACACCATTTCATTGGAAGTTAAAAAAAAAAAAACATACAGGTGCTACCATCACAACACACGTAGAAGGCATGTAAACAAACAATTCCCCACTACAAGTAGAATTGTCCTTAATATAAAATATAATGTATAATAGTAGGTGGATAAAAATTGTTTTAAAGAAGATAACTAGTATGAATGACTTGTTCACTAAAAAATAATACTATCCACCTAAGTCCACCATAATACAACAAGTTACAAGTTGGGAGTGTTGTTGCTGCCATTTTTACTGATGATCGATCATCTCCATTTTGAATATGTTGTACAAATTCGATACATCTGATGCCATGTGTTGTCTATGAAGATTAAGCATATCCTCCATGTCTTCTCTGGTGTGTTGTCTATGTAGATTGAGCATCTAATGAGCTTATAGAACCCATTTTTGGTGAAAAGAATTGAAACACGTTGTTCATAGCTCCTGATAGTTCTTAACAACTAAAACATGAATCTGGCATAATGATATGAAGGGAAACTTGTTGGCACAATGATACAAATACCCATTGGGCTGAACTTGTTGGCCCAGCTACTTAAAATCTACTTTGTTAAATGGTGCAAGAAACGTGTTTTTTGAAGAATGCTGAAAGTTGTGTTTTTTGCTTACCTTCTAAATGGACGGCCTGTATGTCACCAAGTGCAATCACCACAGCTGTTGGATGAATGGCACTTTTGGAGAGAGAATAGACAAATAGGCAAAACATGAAAAACATAGGTTGAAGCTCAAGGTCAATGCAAGAGTTGGAGCCATGAATTTGGACCATACAATAAGAGAAATACTATGTATGACATTAATTAATAGGTCAGATGTAGATAAGGGCACCATTTGAGATTACTTATCAATTAATGTCTTTTAATTGCCACGTAAAACACCAATAATATTATGACAGAATCGACATCTGCCAAGCCGCTCTAATATTACTAGCACGATATTGAAATGGCTCACTAAAAAGGTGAGCAAAATTCCATCGATTCAAGCGAGCTGATATTGATTCAATTGTACATTGATCCAATTGTGTTGATCGATTCGAATTAGGATCTAATTCACCAAATTTCTTGTTAGAGCTACCATTACATTCAACTTTTGTGTGGCAAAGAGAGGTCGCCGCGTGATGGTTTCTCTATTCATCCATTCTTGAATGGCTTTTCTTTCATACGTCTATCCTATTTCAAGGGTGACTGGATCATTGAAGATCTGGCCAGTGGGACGGTCACAGGAAATAGAGAAGATATGGTGAATAACTTCTTAAGAATAAATACGTGAAATTGTATGGAACTAATGGAAGTTTTTCGTAGACTTAAGTTTCATTTTAAAATTTTATAGATTTTTGTAGAATTCATATAAGGGAAAAAGAAATATTGAAAAAAATAGAAAATACGTATTAACTTTATTCGATTTTCTCAGTTGGGCCAAGTAAGTAAGTGATATGGATTGCGGGCCTTTAGATGACTTCTTGTTATTTTCTGGTTGGCTGCCACATGGGCGGTAATAAGAATTTTACAAAATGAGGCATAATAATAGTTTCCAAATCCATGAACGGATATTGATATAAGGCGTGAGCTTTGACAAGAAAAGGGAGTTATTGATATATAAAAAGAGGGCTTTCGAATTGCCTCTGCAGTTCAACTGACTGCACGGATTCAGGAATTGATGCTCAACATGGTATAGTTGCCCGTTTGATTGTTGGCCGAAAGGAGCTACGATTGGAATCTTAACACGGTGCCAGAGCTCCGATGGAGGATATGGAAAAGAGGCATGGCAGTAGGTATGGTGTAGTTGTATGACAAAGTTGAATTTCTTCCTCCACCACAGCAGGCCTCCAGTAGGGCCCCCGAATTCCTCTTTCAAGAACTCATTGTTCAGATCGGTATGCCTCTCACGGAGGTGAGACATCAATAAATTCAAAATAGAAAAGACTTGATTTGGAAATAAACAAAGTAGTTTTTAAATCAAAGACGTGAAGATGTGATTGGGAGGTATTTCGTTACCACGAGAATGATTTTCATATCAATTATCACAATAGATTTTCGTTCTCNTCAAAATAGAAAAGACTTGAAATTGGAAATAAACAAAGTAGTTTTTAAATCAAAGATGTGAAGATGTTCACTAAGATGGCAAGGAAGAATAATAAACATTGTTTAATAATGGCCTAATAATATTTGGTTGACCGAAGTTTATTAAAAGTTTGTTTTTTGTCGTTGGTCTATGTGATAGTGAAATATTTTGTTGGGTTAGGAACTTAACCCTCACTTTTTAGAATTCATTAACTTCTAGAAGACACTTATACATGAAGCACAAAGCCTTCTGATGGAAGCTATTTAGGAACAAATAGATTGGTTCCTACTTTCGAGATAAGCATGACAATAAGGACTTGCTCTTTGTAATCTTATACGAATTGAGGAATCGACTTTACAAAACTTTAGAAAATATGTATTATCCATTAGACATTGAACAATATTGATTCCAATTTTTTCGATACCTGACTTTTCTACTCCGTACTCTTTAATACTTTTCAACATCCTAGAGTTAATCCGAGCATTACAACGTCTAAAGTGATACCTCAACCATTGGGTATCTCATGGCTGGTGTGGAGCCATGCTGTTAATCTTGAGTTTGTGACGGACTGGAACTTTAACGTGGTTGATTTGCAATGTTAGACCAGTTAATGTTAAGAATTTTTTTCTCTCTTCCAATGTCTTGAATGGGAGTTAATGATGAATATGATTAACCTTCAATGTCGTGGGTAGTTGACATTTGTTGGAATTGGCTAAGTATAAAATCATGATAAGTGACTTTCGTGTCAATTTCGACCAAATATTCGAACGCGATCCAATAGTCAAATTATGGAAATAGATAGACTAACTTGTTCTACTCGTTGAGTAGATCTTCGTTGTATATTTGGAATCTCCAAACCAATTCCAGGTAAATAAGAAATTACGGTCTAAAGTTGGGAGAAAAAGAAAGAAAACTGGCTGAATATTTGATTAACTCTGTCACTCCCCTATCTCTCGAGCGAGGAGGTTGTTGTTGACCTTCCTTCGGCAATGGCGGTAGTGGATTGTCTTGTTGATTACAAGATGGGTGATAAATCCTCTGTTCAGAGGAAAAATACCGAGAAAAATGCTTAATTGAATGCTCAATTCAAAATGAAATAAGAAAAGGGAAAATGTTAACAAAATTGTCTCATATAACGACTTATAAGAAAAAGTAAATAGTCAATTGAGTCTATAGATAGTAATGGAGAAGTTTTTTTTTAATAAGACGGTCTTATATGTACATGTGATAGTCAATAGGAAATGGAAAAAAGAATTTGTATGATGTATGTTTTGTTTTTCAGAAAACTTGATATACAGTATGCATTTATATTTCCTAAGGCCTGAGCACGGGAAAGCTTCCAATCTGATAAGTGTAGGAAAGGGATCATAATTCATAAGAGCAACTAAGGGAAAGTAAAAACTGATGAGATTAGAAAAATCAATAGGTAGTCCATGCATGGCTATCTAGCATTTTCATTTCCTCAAACCCTAAATTTCCATTCTCTCTATCTCTCCTATCTCTCGTCATCGTCACCGACAGAGGCATGTCACCAAAGCTTACAGTGGCGAACGTCGTTCGTCGCTGTAGAGCCGATGTGCTGGACTTTTGCTTTGTTCGGTGGTTTGATTGTAGTACCACCTCGATCCGTTCTAATGGAGTGATGGTTTGCTGCATCGGTGCTCGAGTGCAGCAGCGTTGGGTGATCTATGGTGTGAGGAATGATGACACTATGTGAGGCGCTTCATTATTGTACAATGGTGATCTCTATGTGTGTATGTGTGTGTGATAGAAAAAATGATGAAATCTATGGTGGTAAGGTGGTTATTTGTGCGTGCGTTGGTACTCTATAGTGTCAATACAGCTGTGCAGCACCATATTGCGCCTGTAGCGGCCTAGATGGTAGCTGCAGTGGTGTAGATTGTAGCTGCAGCGATGCAAATCGTGGTGGTGATGATAATATTTTTTATTGGATGGGTGTTGGTGGTTTCCATGTTTTAGTGGTTTTGGGGTGGCAGCTATTATTGGTTGTGGTGGTAGTGGTGATGGTGATGGTGATGGAGAAGGGGATGGTTTTGGCGGCGGTGGTTTCAACAACGATGCGACTGGTAGCAGTGGTGAGGTGGTGATCACAAGTGTTGGCGGTGGTCACAAGTTGTTTTTATATCCCGCAAGTGTACCGATCGTAACAAGTAATATCGTAAACCAATTAGTCCGGATATCGTTCCCACGTGACTTTTATCTAACAATTGGTTAAATTATTCCAATTTTAATTTGATCGAAATAAATTAATAACATTTGTGATATTCTAACTAAACTAAATTAAAGAAAACGATACATAAAAATAAGTACATAGTTTAGTAATATGGAAGATCGCCTCCAGATCCTCCAATATCCTCAAAATAATTTCCAAAAAACCAGATGAACTTTCAAATCCTTTATCTTGTTGTTGATCTCTATTTCGTAAAATTCTTGCTTCTTCATTTTGAAAGAACAAACGTAGGTTTGGATCTGTTATCGAATTCAAATCTTTCAACAAAGTTTTGTTCTCCTCACGATATTCTATCAATTCCAATTTTCTTTTTTGAATATATATATATATATATATTGATGAATAACATGCATACTCTTATATATGAAATGCATTGATTAGCCCCAGACATTCGGTTGATAAGACCATATCTCTAATACAAGGCAAATAGCTTAATTTAGTCTCAAAGGTTGAAGAGAAAAAAAATAGAATAGCCTCTACTTGTTAAAGTGTGAACTTGTGATAGTATGATTAAACATACCCTCGGATAATTGAGTGAAAAGAATAAGTTTGGGGGATTGTGTATCTTTCGAGCGATGAGAGTGAAAAATTTAACTACATTGGGTCGGGTATGAGTTAACCATGATCCTAATATATTGGTACGAGTTTTCACACACACACGTCGAGCTTTGCATGCCAATGCAAGTCCTCCCGATTGGTTGCCACAAACACTTTCATGGATTTCGTGGAGTATGTAGGTGGCTTCGTCCCCCTCCCACACATCGAATGAGGGGGGATGAGAACCATCGCTTATACAGAATATCGTCTATCAGCAAAAATGGACGGACCTCCTTCTTAGCTTGTAAGCCTCACTTTGTTATCGAGCAAAATATGATCTTTAAGATAAGCTATGGGAAATTGCATCCAGGTTGGGTCCCTTCCATCCACATCACTTTCTCTGCAAAGATGGAGGGCCTTTGAAGGTGTTCAATTGGTATTATCATCAATAACTCGGAATCCTTGCTACTCTCCGACTTTGACAAAGTATCGGCATGGGTATTTCAAAATATGGGATCTAAGTCAGCTCAAACTTCTCAAAGTTTGGAAGTAGGTCTATCACCAATTTGAGGTAGGCAGCCATAGCTTTGTCCCTAGCTATGAAGTTATCGTTAACCTCGCCAACAAAAAGTTGGAAATCACTGCTGATGAGCAACCTCCTCAGTTGCATTTCCTTGGCTAGCCTGAGGCCAGCAAGCTACCCCTCATACTCGACCGCAATGTTGGTGGCTTTATATCCTAACCGCACTACACAGTTCAATTTGTAGCCTTCGGGGCTCACTAGTACAACTTCTGCCCCTAAACCTGTGTCTCTAGCCAACCCATCAATGAATAGGTTCCATGTGGGGGGGCTCGGTAGTTTCCATCATTTCATCCATTTTAGGAAAATTGGCGAATTTCGCCATGAAGTCTGCTAGGGCCTGGCCCTTGATGGCAGTTCTTACCTTGAAGAGGACTTCGAACTCACTCAATTCTACTTCTTCTTTCAATAATCTCCCCAAGACATTAGGTTTTTGAAGCACTTACCTAAGTGGAAAATATGTCAGTACATAAATAGTGTGGGCTTGAAAGTAGGACCACAACTTTAAACTTTTAACAAGCATGTCATCGACATAGACCTCCAGCATGTTACCGAGGAAGTTGGCAAACATTTTATTGACGAGTTTCTGATAGGTAGCTCCGACGTTCTTTAATTCGAAAGACATCATTTTATAGCAATAGAGCCCTATATCTGTGATAAAGGACGTGTTTTGCTCATCCCCTGGGTACATGGGAATTTGATTATAACCAGAGTAGAATTCATGAAGCTCATTGATTCATGCACGGAGGTGGAATCCACTAGCTGATATATCGTGGGAAGGGAAAGCTGTCTTTAGGACAAGCTCTATTAAGGTCAGAGAAGTCAATGCATACCCTCCATTTTTCATTATGTTTCTTTACTAAGACCGGGTTGGAGACCCACTTCAGGTATAGGGCCTTCATGATGAAACCATTCTTGATTAATTTATGTACCTCTTTCTTTAGGGCCTTATATCACTCCGGATTTAGAGCACTTTTTTTCTGTCTATGCTCGGCAATCTTGGGATCAATTTTCAAATGGTGACAACTGACTCCGAGGTCAATACCTATAATATCCTCGTGCCTCCAAGTAAAAACATCCCGATTCTCACATAGAAATTTCTTGAGTCTTTCCTTCACTTCTGGCAATAGGTCATTTCCTACCTATAGTAGCCTGGTGGGATCCATTGGGTCCAATAAGAAACTTTCCAGCTCCTCCATCGAGGCTGTTTGGGACTATGTTTCAATAATGCAGGGTCGATCTCGTCGAATGTAGGTGCTTCTTTAGGAACATCTACTTACCTATGTAGTCTGCTACTATATTGATATCCCTAGGTTCAGCCATTTTGACTGAGTTTAAGTAGCACTCCCGAGCCACTCTTTGGTCATCTTTTTACCGTTGCTACCCCATGTTCAGTAAGGAATTTCATACACAAGTGGTGAATGAAGGTAACAGCTCCCACATCTTTTAGTGTAGGCCTCCCCAACACTCCATGGTAAGCGGACCTACTATTAACTATAAAACTCCATGAATTTCAAAGTTGAATGGGATAGCTCTTCCATCTCCACTGCAAGTGTAATTTTACATCTCGTTATTATGCTATCTCCAATGAAGTCATATAAGGGAGTGGTGATGGGAATCAACACGTGATCCAAAATCACTTTGCCAAACGTGGCTCCGAATAGAATGTTAACCGAGCTGTCATTGTCCACCAACATCTGTTTTACCCCATTCCAAGCTACCACGACCCTCACAACAAGGGCATCACAATGGGGATAGTAGACACCTTCTGAATCTTCTTGAGTGAAAACAATGGGAGGTGATTGATTTCTTCGAGAACTACCGTTCACTATATAACTGGTTAGTGAAAGGACATTTTATCTCTTTGGCAAAGTTCCTTTGGGAGTTCCTTCTTTCTCTACCCACATTATGTCCTTCGAAAATTATGTCAATTTCATGGATGGGGACATTCTCCTCTCAAGTTTGATGCCCTCTTCGTTGTAGTTGTCCATCTATTGCTCTATCCTCTTCATGCTCCCTCCTCCGTCGGGAGATACTTCCCCGATGGCAGGGAGCGGCCTTATCATGCCTAGGCGGCTGATCATGCCTGGGTGGGGGCCTATTTCTCTAATAAGAATTGTCTCGATGGTCATTCCGGGAATTCACCCCCTTTGGGTGCTGGGCGATATCCCCACAATCCGTCGTGGCTGTAGGAATGATGGTATGTGCAGTATTCGAAGGGATTTGGCCTACCTCGGGATCCCAAACCTTTCCATCGGCCTTATCCTCTACGGGGGGCCGTTGTGTAGACTCAATGGGTTGAGGGTTTGTCGTAGGTACATCCTCATAGGCAATGTGGGCACGGCATTTAAAGTGGCCATGCCAAATGCTTGGCCTGAACTATGGGCAATCTTGTTGCTGGCCTAGTTCTATTGGTGATCCATTAAATGAGAGGTGGGTCCCCTCCCACGCTACCTCTACTAAGGATGGAGGCCCATGTTGGCCGTGTTTCTATGATCATTCAGCTCTTCATTGATAACTTCCCGCCTCATCATCTCTAGCAGGGCGTCATAGGTAGTGGGATCTTGATTTTGTACATCTCTCCAAAATAGGGTATTCATAATCAGGCCTCCTCGTAATGCTAACAAGGCCTCATGGTCAATAACTTGAACACACTATGTCATCTCATCTGTAAAGCGGGATAAGAATCTCTTCTGAGTTTTCCCAGTCTGTTGCCTCATGTCTTGTAGACACTGAATTGGGACTTTTCCTTTCTTATTTACAGTGAATCTTTTTAGGAAAGTGCTTTTAAATTCCGTCCAACTTTTGATACTCCTAAGTGGTAACCTATAGTGCCAAGTTTCAGCTGCTCCACTAAGAGTTAAGTGGAAAGTTCTGCATTTCACGGGTGGGCTGGTGCATCTCAGGCTCATGTGTGTTTTGTAACTATTCAAATACTTTGTCAGGTCACCTCTCCCATCATACACTGGCATCTTGGACATCACACAGGGGCGGACCCAGCACCTGGCCAGCCCCCGCGGCCGCCCGTACTGGGTCTGCCGGAAGTTTCAGAACGCCCGCCGGCTGGGAAAGAAGATGAAGAACAAGTGTTGGAATCTGGACAGTGGAAGGGAGCTGGGCTTGGAACTGGAAGAGCCAACAGGAAACCTGAGATTTTTTTGGGCCTTATTTTTTAAAAAAAAAGGCCCAATAAATTCGC
>CAIGRR010315143.1:0-19770 GCA_903798365.1 Fraxinus sp. 1973-6204 | reverse complement strand
CAAAAAAGTAAAAGGTTTGGTACCGCGGCTTCAATTTTTCCTAATAATTAAAATTAAAATTCATTGTAAAACAAAAAAAAAAAAAAAAAGGACACAAATATCTTAACAACAATTTTAGTGCAAAATGAAAAAGAAAAACACGAAGGACATTAATCATTAGGTACAAATTATGGTGTTGGGTTGGAGCCATCTTTTTAGTGAAAATGGTGAAATGATGCGAGGATTGGAGATGATGCTCTTGGTTCCTATTTGTCTAACATTATATCAAAATTCTTTTTTTTTTCCTCAAATTTATTTTCTATTATATATTCTCATAATAAAAAAAATTTGTAAATAAATCCAATTTTTTTCTATTTTTTAACTACGTATTTTTTCAAAAATTTACTATTCCAAAATTCATTTTCCCACTTTAATGGTAGAAAAACAGGGGCTTAATGACAATTTATGTTCAAATTTTCTTTAAGCAAGTGTAGAATGAATAATTTGTCCTAGCACTTGAACCAAAGGGAAAAAGAAGAAAAATGAGTTTTTCCCATAAGCATTCCTCAATCCAACCCAATGATAGCTAGTTATAAGAGACTCTTTAAACATAAAATTATCTCTATTTTAATGAGTCAATTCTTAAAATTACGTTACAAAAGACTATAAATTAATATTTTAAAATAGAGAGTCAAATTCACTCTTTATAATTAAATGCATTTAAAGTATTTCAATTTTTCATAGAGAAAAATAATATAATGCACTATACGAAGTATTTGAAATACAGAAAAGAAATACAATTCCAGTAATATTTTCAAAGGGGTTGCAAACGGAACGGATCTACATGTTCGTCCTAACAAGAAAAAAATATTATTTGACCAACATACATTGCTAACATCAATAAATAAAATAGTAAAAAATCCCGAGTAACTGATCGAGCCTCTAAAGTAGCTTTCTATCAATTATTTTATTCATGGCTATGGGCAATCGGTGAATTTTTTACGAATGATTGGATATTTTGATTGAAAATGAATTCTTTCATCTCAAAATTTCAATGATATTCAAATTTGGATGGAAGCTTGTGAAAATAAAAGATTATTAATAAATATTTTTTTGGAATAGTAAAATTAAATGTTAAGATAAACAGTAGATAAGAGATGCTCTAAGTTTTCATATTTTCAGTCCTTGACTGGTAGAGATTGTTTGAGAATCCCAAAAATGTTTGGATCGAAATATGGATTTCACATTCAAAACATAGATTTTGTGAAAAAATGGTTTTTTAAAAGAATATGTAGTTAAAAAGTAAGAAAATGAGTGTTGGTTTTGAAAATAGTATTTGTGAATCCATTGAATATGTAATTAAGAGCTTTTTCGATTCTCATTAATTGAAAAAAAAATGAGTTTTGAATAATGTTTTTAGGAAAACGCGTGGTTAAAAAAAGAAAAAAAAAAATTATGGTTGAAAATGATCATTTAACAAACTAAAAAATAAATTAACAGGTGTCAAATAGACTCTAAAAATATAATTTGATCAATTTTTAAATATGCCAAAAGAAAGCTAAGTATTTACGATATTGTACCCCTACTCTCCATAGACAAAGGTTGACAAATACATGGTTGCACATATAAATGCCCCTGTTTGATCCGCACTATTTTTTTCATTCTCATTCTTCTACTCATTTTCAACCACACATTCTTCAATAAAATAATATTTTTCATCATATCAATAATTTTTTATTCTTTTTAACCGCATATTTTTCATCACATCACTTCAAAAAAATGTATTCTCTCGTTNTCATTCTTTTATTCATTTTCAATCACACATTTTTCAATAAAATAATATTTTACATCGCATTAATAATTTTTCCTTCTTTTTCAACCACACATTCTCCATCAATCTACTATTTCAGAATACATTCTTCCTAAATAATGTGGCTCAAACACACATGTACAATTAGTTTGATATTTTTTAATGTGACAATATCGATGTCATTGATTGTTTTAAATATTGTTAAAAATAATAGTAAAATTGTGTGTCACATCATAGAGTGTAAACAAAATTATCGATCAAAATATAAATATAGCAAAACTGTAGTCAACTAATCCCTATCCTCCTTTCACATAGCTCTAACTCCAACTTTCCTACCTTATATCTCTGGTGTGGTTGCCACAAATATGAACTACATAGGGCTCCCTTGCGGCCTTGCTCCCTCCGTACCAAATAGAATTCTATAGTTTAGGCCCTTGATCTCTCATTTTTCAAAGAACTGTACTTTCTGCTCATACGATCACTTAGGTTCCGTTTGTCTCTTATTATTTCAAAACATTGTTTGTTACAGTAAGATTCTCCACCACACATTCACCCAATAAAATATATTCTACACACAACCCAATAAAGTTACTTTAAATTTCAACCACACATTCTCCAAAAAAATATTACTATTCATTACTCCGTTTCTTCTACAATAATAGGAGACACGCACTTAAAAGATTTGCCTATAAAAGTTAAGAATATAACTAGTCATTCTTGTAATTAATGATTAAAACATGTTTATCCGTTTGGAAAGCCAAATGCTATCATCAAAAGACAAGATTCTGGCAGTGGGAATTGGATTTGAACTTTGCAAATGGGACCTGAACAATTTTTAAAATCAACAATAGACCAAACCGTCCAAGAGTAATTAGGACCCATTATTAGAGATGGCAACGGGGTGGGACACCCCCGTCCCGCCTCACGCCCCATCCCACCTAAGACGGGACGGGGCGGGTTCGGGGCGCAAACTTGTCCCGTTTATTTATTTTTTCAAAAATCTCTAGTTAACTAATTTTTTTTAAAAAAATTGTAGTTAATTATTTTTTTATTCTTCACGGAGCGGGTTCAGGGAGTTTCGGGACGGGGCACTTCCTCCCCGCCTCACCAACCCGTTGGAGCGGGTTTTTTTCCTCCCATTCGGGCCGGGGTAGGGCCGGGGTAGGGTGGGATGAATTTTTTTGCCATCACTACCCATTATGCAGTTTATTTTATACTTGAGGACCCAGAAAAAGGACCTTGATATTAATATTTTTTGAAAAGCGCCAATAGAGTAAAGAAAAGTGCTGATATATTTTGAGATTAATTACATTTTACTTTTAAGTGATTATTAGATCCTGACGTAAAAGATTAAACGGCACCAAATATTCTTAATAAAGAGAAAGAAATCCAAATTTTTTTTAGTATATTTTCTCGTAATTTACTAAGTTTAGCAGTCGTAATACTTTAATGGATCAATTTTATGGAAACGCACGCACCTAAAAACATTTTTTTTTTCTAAATAAAAATGTACCAACATAAAACACCAAAATCAACCTTGCATAAAAACAGTATGTTGTAAATTTCAAGCTAAACATAAGCATGCTCAAACGTTATATGCTCAGACATTTGTGAATAGCAGGTAATCCTCGTTGGATGGAAGATCAGCAGTGTCGAAATCCTGTGAGAACATCTTTTTGGCCTCGCCATTCGACTCACTTGGCACAATCACCACTGCACTCTCCGGGTTTCCAGTTTGTTGGTGCTGCATTTTTTTGCTTCGACACCTTCATCAGTGTAATCGTGCAATGAAATGGAATTGATATGTGACAGAGCAGTTTGGCAACTTTTATTCTGCCTTGGTTCACTTTTCCATGAGGTTCTGCAGCTGACGAAGTTCTCGAGTTATAAAGAATCTATCTTTTTGCCCCCATCAACTATCGCTTCCCGTATTCGTTTAGCAGCAAACTCAAGGATGCCCTTTATGTATGAGTCGAAAAGGATGTATCCATAGATACCAACCAAACTAGCTAGTCGATCTAGCCTCTCTCAAGTGAGAAGGATTTGCTGCTTCCTTACTTCTTAGTATTTGATGCTTTCTTCCAAAAATGATTCTGAAATTTCGATTCGGCGAGCGAAGTAAGACGTATTTGAAGAGGCTAAATTGGAAACATACACTGGGGCCCAAACAAGGCTCGATGTATAAGAATTTGGATTTTGCCACTTTGACAGAAAATTTTAACAGATACTTTGACATAATTTGAAGTGACAGAAGATGATTTGATAGAAAAGTTGATTGTATTTAAAACAATTCAATGATATAATAACGCGTGTATTATGTCAAATTTTATGTTAAAAAATCTGGCACTATATTACGATCCTAAGAATTTTGCGATAGACCAACTTGTTATAAATGGAATTTGGATTGCAAGAGCCAACCAAGAAAATATGGTTAAGAATTAAGATGTAGTGGTGTAGTTATTATATAGGAGGACTGTACTGTCAATTTCCAGTTCTTGGCTTGTTATAATCTTTCCATCATCTTCTTTCAAACAGCCATGCAATTGAGGATGACTTTTCCTAATTATTTTCCCTAATCTTTTAAAAGTGCAGTGGGTACATTGGCTAACGAAAGATGATACGATGCGTCAAAAATATATTGAAAGGACAAATAAGGAAATGACAAAGTTTTGGACAACAATTCTCAATTCGAAAATTGAGGATCAAGAAGTACGATATTTAAGGCTGACGTCAAATCCTGTCCTAAATAAAAGTAGCTACATTTGGATATAATTCTATGGCTAAAAATTCTCCGACATATTATATAATGTAGAATGAGAATTTGCAGCGAAATCCATTTATTTTTACTCGTGGGCAAATTCATTTTAAGGGACAAGACATTTATTTTCATTCCGGAAGAGAATAACCAATCAGAAGAAGATACAAAGGTTTATATTTATCTTTAAATATGGGCTGTTTTTTGCCCTGATCAAATGTAACAGACGAACAGAAATTAATCGATGGGTTTGTTTTACATGATTTTTATGTACGTACACATTATATGTCAGGATCCCTTCTGCGAT
Organism: Fraxinus sp. 1973-6204; assembly: GCA_903798365.1. Taxonomy (NCBI): domain Eukaryota; kingdom Viridiplantae; phylum Streptophyta; class Magnoliopsida; order Lamiales; family Oleaceae; genus Fraxinus; species Fraxinus sp. 1973-6204. The sequence continues at coordinate 14,919 of CAIGRR010315143.1, read as the reverse complement.
TCTCGTGTGTTTCCAGGAACCCCAACAACAAACAGCCTTAAATTCATTAATAACGTTCGAAAATGGTGGAGGGAGGAGCAGTTTCCGCTGCAAATAAAACCGAGTTCACAGAATGCTGGAGGACAGCATGGCAAACACCTTATATCATGAGATTAGCCCTCTCTGCCGGCATTGGAGGCCTTCTCTTTGGCTATGACACCGGTACCATAATATCATTCCATTTTAATCTTCTTCAGGCTGTTTAGGCATGTATTATTCATTATCGAAATTTGGGTTGCAGGTGTTATTTCTGGTGCCCTCCTGTATATACGAGAGGATTTTAAAGCTGTAGATAAAAATACATGGCTACAGGTATCTGTGCTTGTGTGCATACATATTCGAATCATCTCCAAAGTATTGATACATCCAAAGTATTGATACAAATAGCAATCACACCTAATGTGTTATAGGAAACCATTGTGAGCATGGCTGTTGCAGGAGCGATAGTAGGTGCTGCAGTAGGTGGATGGATTAATGACAAGTACGGGCGAAAATTATCGATTTTGGTGGCTGATTTTCTGTTCTTTGTTGGTGCAATAATTATGGCATTATCTCCAGCTCCCTGGATGATCATTTCTGGTAGAGTATTTGTGGGATTGGGAGTTGGAATGGCTTCTATGACTGCCCCTCTTTATATTTCAGAAGCTTCACCTCACAGAATCAGAGGTGCGCTTGTCAGTACAAATGGGCTTCTCATTACAGGAGGACAATTTCTTTCTTATCTTATAAATCTAGCTTTCACCCATGTAAGAATTTGAGGCTATCTGTAGTTTTTCCTGTTAGAATTTCACAAGCGAGGTCAATTCTTTAACAGCATCACATCTATTTCAGGTCAGTGGAACCTGGCGTTGGATGCTCGGTGTTGCTGGTCTTCCTGCACTAGTTCAATTTATTTTGATGTTATCGCTCCCCGAGTCTCCAAGATGGCTTTACAGAAATGTATGCTCCGGATTTCTGTCACACACACACTGTACTTAAGTAAATGAATTTGGTAATGAAATTACAACTTGTCTTGAGAATCAGGGTAAAGAAGATGAGGCAAGGTCCATCATAGAAAAAATATATCCGGCTGGCGAAGTTGAAGGCGAGATGCAAGCCCTGAAAACATCACTCGAGCAAGAGAAGGCCTTGGAAGGTTCACTTGGGGAAGGCAACATCTTTCAGAAAGTGAAACAAGCCTGGGGTAATGATGTTGTTCGTAGGGGACTATATGCTGGTATTACGGTTCAGGTGGCTCAGCAATTTGTGGGTATTAATACTGTCATGTATTATAGTCCAACCATAATCCAGTTTGCAGGATTTGCATCAAATAAGACAGCTTTGGCACTTTCTCTAATTACTTCTGGTCTAAATGCCATTGGATCCTTAATTAGCATGGGTTTTGTGGATAGGCAAGGAAGGAGGAGACTTATGATCATTTCTATGATTGGAATTATTACCTGCCTTGTGACGTTATCTGCTGTGTTTTACCGAGCTTCTGTCACTTCCCCGCATATCAGCAATTTTGAGTCTGCACACTTCGGTGGAAACTCTACTTGCCCAAGTTACGTGAATGCCGCAGATGCATCATCTTGGAACTGCATGACATGTTTGCAGGAAGACAGCTGCGCATACTGCTCAAATGGAGCCAGCAAAGTAGGTCATATACAGTATATATCATTAACACGAATATATAAATTGCTAATTCTGTTAGGGTAGATGTTTGGATTTGATTCATCAAACATCATATACTCTTTGGTTTTTTATTCAATAATTATTGAAGATAGATTTGATTTCTTTGATCAGTATGGTGCTGGAGCTTGTCTAGCTTCCACTGATGCAATAAAAGGTGCATGCCGATCCGAGAATCGGATATGGTACACAAAGGGATGTCCAAGCTCAATTGGAATCTGGGCAGTTATATTCCTTGGACTGTATATCATTTCATACTCGCCAGGAATGGGAACTGTACCTTGGATTGTAAATTCCGAAATCTATCCATTGAAGTACAGAGGCATTGGTGGAGGAATTGCTGCAGTCGCAAACTGGACATCAAATCTGATAGTGAGCGAGACATTTTTAACATTAACCGAAGCTCTTGGCTCTGCCGGTACCTTCCTATTGTTTGCCGGTTTCTCCTTCATTGGACTAGTCGCCATTTTCTTCCTCGTACCTGAAACTAAAGGAATGCAGTTTGAGGAAGTGGAAAAGCTGTTACAGGAAGGATACTCACCCTTTAGGAAACAGAATAGTGAGGACGGCTGCAACACCAATTAACTGTTTGAATATACAGGGCTCAACTGGACCGGACTAGACTGATAAGGGAAGCATTATTGTCTTCTAGGTTTTCAATGTGCCATGTAAAAAATTTGGAATATATATATTTTTTGGTGAACATACTTTTGCTTCATTTTGTGGATATGTCTAGTTTGTTCACAAACAAGCTATGGATAATGTGAATAAAATCAGATTTATTCAAAATAATAAGCTGGAAACTCATTTTTCACGTGGACAATTTTCTACTTTGATGACGACACAAATTTTATTCCTCATACACAAGGGTACATTTTCCAATCAAAGATACAAACAGAATCGCATAACACCAATACTCAAGCCTGCACTCTATGTTCAGCTCCAGATATCCATGGCAACAACATAAATCATTATTTCTCTTGGTGACAAATCAAATTTCAGAACGTCACGTTCAATCTTGGCCTTCAACTTAACCTGATCAAGATTGGTCTCCTAAAATTGGCCGCTGGTTCTGGCAATCATAATCAGCTCTAGATTCACCTTTCATAGGACACGAGAACTAATTATAACAGAATTGGAAATGCCAAGGCATTATCCAACTAACTGAAATTTTGCGGGGTTTTCAAATGCAGGAACACAATAAGCAAATTATGGCTTCACAAGCTTGCAATAAGCTACAGAGCTACTTAGACAAGAACTGCTGCTAGTTTGTAAGCGTGTACTTAGTTCCTCTTCTATTTAAGCACAACCATCGGGAATGAAAACCAGGAAAGTAAACTACTTCGGGTTGTTAATTTGAAATCTTAGCGCCGGTTTGACGCACATTTTGAGAGAAAAAGTAGAAAAGATTGAGACATCGAATCAAAAAATACAGGCATCGCCGAATTAAGAACCAGATAATAAAGCAGTGCAGCTACATCAAAGATCATAATCTACAGGACTTCTCATTTGAAATAGTTTGAAAGGCCGTACAATTACTCGCAAAAAAAGAAGCGAAAGGAAAAGGAAATTACTTACAGCGCTGAAGTAGCCAAGGGGGAAAGGATAAAGAAGAAGCAATAAGTTCATTCATATTGTGACAGGTGAAGAAGTCAGCAAGGAATAAGCAATAAGGCATGGAGATTGGCATGGAAATTGAAGAGGGGAAGAAAATTTATTGACAGCCATCGTTACAATAGTATTGAACAAATATGCTAGTTAACTTAGACAGAATAATGAAGTTTTCATTGCAGTAAAATACATTCCAAGCCAGGAAAACGTGGATTGGAGGTTACCATAAACCAATGAATCCCAACAGAGCTAACCACGTGTGCTGTCGTTCCCCTTCCCCTCAACCACAACTAAAAATTTGAAAGCTCGATAAAGAAATTTCATCACGATCTCACTAGAGTAATTCCCAAATTCAATGACATATCTCATAGCGCGAGTTGTTGTTACACCGAACATCAACTCACATCATTTTTGCGTGAGTGATCCATGATCATCAAACTAACATCACATAATCCTTCAAAACATAAATTTAAAGATGCGAAAAAGAAATAATCCTTCAAAATTTATAAAACCGTTGCCACAGAGAAAGAACCAATACACAATAATAAGCATAAAATCAAAACACGCATGCAAAAGGAAAACTTTTCAAGACCACATTTAATGGGGTTATAGAAGAGAAAAGGGGAAACTTTAGGATTCCCACGATCAATATTTAGAAGCGAGAAAAGTAAAAACTTCTCAGAGCACAAACAGAGCGTAGACTTTTAGATGCAGAGTCGAAAGAGATTTTCGCTAATTGAAATTTGAAGAACTTCCCCCAACGATGGAAACACCAAACAGACACTACTGATGAAATCGCAAAATCGGTAATATTTTCAGAAATTATGGTAAACTAGGAGCACGGTGAAAATCCATATAAAAGCAGATTAAGACATCGTTCTTGCAAATAATCCAAAATAAACAAGAAAAAAATAAACGGAAACGAAAACTTTGCATCGCCACCAAGAAACATCAGATATTTCGAAATAATAAATAATTAAAAGGGGAAATTGATAAAAAAAAAACAATAGCTCAATGAAATCGAGGATCACTACACGCAAAATGATATAAGTTAGATGCTCGGATTTTGTTCAGCCCTTCAAGTACGCATACCCATGTTCTTGTGTGTCTGTCAGATAGAAGAGGAGTGGGGTGTAGAAGCGGAAGCCTGTACAGCATGACTATACAGCTCCATTAGGGTTTATCGCCAGCCGGAAGAAAAATTGTATAACAAACGTTACGTTAGTCACCGAAGTTTGACAAAGATTTCATTTTAATCACTAGAAATTATTTTATATCAAATTAATCGCTCAAATTTTAATTGAAGTCTCTTTTTGGTAAAAATAAGTTTTTTAACAGGATCAATAGGAGAAAATCCCCTATTTGATTTGCGATATACCACTTACCTATTAGAAATCGCATAAAATTCCGTTAACTTCCTTTAGATTTGCCACTAAGAAAAAGTAAAAAAATACCAAAATTAAAAACAAATAATTGCAATTTCAGTATCATTTTTTTTACGAATGAAATCTAAATATTTTTATATGTACAACCTATCATTCTAAATCTTTAAAACTTTATTTTTCACCTCACCTCTGTTGACCTATGATTCAATATAGCTCCACTTGTTTTGATTATAATAAAAATACACTTATATTTCTAACAAATTTTGTTTCTTGAGTTTTTGAATAAATTTTCTTAAACATTCAAATACTCAAATCGTCATCCGTTGAAGAACAAACAATCAAAAGATACTCGAAAAGAACAAGAATTTTGAAAATTAGAGTTTAGAAGTTGTTTATTGAAACTTCAATTTATATGTAAAAGTATTAACTCATCAATTTTTAGTAAGTGCATAAAGTTTAAACTATTTTTCATAATTACTCACTTGCATAAAAATGATTTTGGAAAAATGAANTGAAAATTAGAGTTTAGAAGTTGTTTATTGAAACTTCAATTTATATGTAAAAGTATTAACTCATCAATTTTTAGTAAGTGCATAAAGTTTAAACTATTTTTCATAATTACTCACTTGCATAAAAATGATCTTGGAAAAATGAACATTTTGATAGAGAAAATTAAATTTCAAAATCCATATACTTTGATCGACCGAAGTATAAACCGGTTGACCGACTTGCTAGACCGAAGTGTCAGCCAAAACTTCAATGGTTTGAATTTTACAACAGCTATATTCACACTTCGGCCGGCCAAAAATTGATAAACCAAAACTTCCTGATTTTCAATCTTTGGATCTATAAATAGTAATTTCTTTTGCATTCAATTAAAAACAACTTACAAGAGCAATTAAGAGAGCATGTATGTTGAAAATCATTGAGCTTACTTGATTTTACATCATATTTCATTTATTACAAAGAATTTATTAATCGATCAACATAATTTCATCTATCTCATCAAGAATTATATTCTGTAAATAAATTTTATCAATCTCATCTATTCTTTATTTTTTATAGAAGTTTTTTTTTGTCAACACTTATATTAAAGTGCAAGTCTATTTTCATGCTTAACTTGTATTATTTGTTAAGAGAGATTATAAGGTTGAAAATTTTGATACAAAATTTCATTATCCATTATTTATCAAACACTACATCATAAACACTTGAACTTTATTATTTGCTATCTATTGAAGTGTTAACCTAATTCTCTAATACTTAACTTGAATATATCATTTGTTAAGAGAGTTATTTCAATTGTAAAATTATTACTTACATTTTTGTTGTTTTGAGAGCCTTGTGAAAACTTGATTGTTGGTAAGGATAGGTGCTCCTTGTTGTAAGTCACTTAAGGATAAGTGTTTCTTGTTGTAAATCACTTAAGGATCGATTTCTAAGTTACCATTATATTGCATTTGACCTTACTCGTGATAGAGAGCTTGATAATGGGGACGTAGAACACATTGTGTATCGAACCTCATTAAATTCGCTTATTATCTTTACGTTATCGCACTTTACTTTAAATTTCAATTTATATTATGCTATATTCATACTTGAATTAAGTTTACATTTTACATTTATATCTTGTGCATTAGATAAGTTTGAGACAAATTGTCGAAAAAAATTAAAAAACTAATTCATCATCCTCTTGTTTAGTTTTTTTTTGGGTTAGCAACCCCTACCCCTACCCCCACTTTATGTATTTTATTCTTCTCAATGCCAAAGACGAATTTCCAACTTTAGTGGAAAAATGGCTCTGAATCCGAATTCTTAGATAATCACCTCCCATACGAGCAAGAGGAAGTAGGGCATTTCGTATTTCAAAATTCAAAATATCTTTTGGGTAAATTCACAATCCCTTCTCTGATTAATTAAAGCATCCAACCATGCACGCTATCGACTTCCATCCATTGCTGGCGTTAAATCGATCGGAAGCCAAAACAATTTGGCTAACAATTTTCTTGCCGACAATCCCACTTTAGCCGAACATGTTTCATTCAATTCACGACTCACACACCACCAAATCCCCAAATTTGCATCAATCAAGCCAGCAAGAAGTCCAAACGATCGTGTGTATGAATTTAATTGAGCCCATTATCCCCCGACTACTTTAATTTCTAGTACAAAATTTGCCTCATATGCTATGCATAGCGACTATGTTCTGTCCAAAATTGATGGGTCCCAAGTGCTTCAATCTATAAATTCATATGGGGGCATGATCAAGGTCAAACAAAAACGTGCATGCAAACAATTGATCCAATCAAGCCCTTTAATTCGTGAGCAGCTTGCAAGAACATTAAGGCTATTCTATCTCAATTAATTGAAGGGACTATGTGAGATAGGTTGTTATGGTTTGACATTGGTGGCGGTGACTTATGGTGTGTCTCGTATGAGATGGGTGGCTATGGTTGGCTAGTAATGGTGTCGGCGGTGGGGTTTAAATGAGAGAACCTTTTTATTTTTTAGTTATTTTATTTTTAGGGAAGAAGGTAAGGCGGGAGAGGGGTAAAAAATTAAATTTTAAAGATTTGGGAAGGTAGGTTGTCAAATTAAAATTTTGGATTTGATTTGTAAAAAAAATAGAAATTTGGGTACTTAAATTGCAATTATTTATTTTTAATTTTGGTATCTTTTACTATTTCTAAGAGCAAGTCTGACAGAAGTTGACTATAGGGGATCTTTGTACAAAATGTTTCAAATATAAGGTTTCTGATATTTTCAAGAGGTAGATGCTATTTCGCAATTGAAAACGTTTTAGGGGTTTTCTGCTATTAATCTATTTTTAATAATAAAAGTTCATAAATGTGTGATTGAAAATTTCATAAAAATTGTGGAAGGGTTTTTTGAGACACATTATTTTGGAATAATGTATTTTGGAATAGTAGATTGATGAAAAATATATGGTTGAAAAAGAAGGAAAAGTTATTGATGTGATGAAAAATATCATTTTATTGAAGAATGTGTGATTGAAAATGAGTAGAAGAATGAAAATGAAAATTTTGATATGTACCAAGCATGAGCTAATTTAATATTTGATCAAAATTAATAATCCTTAATTTAAATTTTTATTAGTTTTTTTAGACAAACGAGACTTAAGCCTATGTTTGACACCCATTTTTTTTCCATCCTCTTTCTTCATTTCAGCCTCACATTTTATCAATAAAATAATATTACACATAAACCCAAAAATTCTCCTTACTTTTTAACCACACATTCTTCCATCAATTACTATTCAAAAACCAATTTTTCTCCCAAAATGGGTGTCAAACATAGGCTAGGTTCGTTTGACATGATTTTTTCCTTGTGTGAAAGGATTTTTTTTCAAGGAATTAGGAATCTATCATAATTTTTGTTTGAAAATTTCGAAAGTGCTTTTAGCTCAAAAAAGCAATTTCTTAGAATTAGTCAAACAAGTCTAAGCCTCTGTTTGGTACACATTAAAATTTTCATTTTCATTATTCTACTCATTTTCAACCAAACGTTCTTTAATAAAATAATATTTTCCATCACATCAATAACTTTTCATTCTTTTTCAACCACACATTCCCATCAATCTACTGTTCTAAAATACATTGTTTCAAAATAATGTGGTTCAAACACACCTTAAAAATAACTTTTGGATCTCAAAAGTCAGGTCAAACGTGTTTGTAATAGCATGGCAGTCTAACAAAATCTCAACCGCTGATCACGTCGTGTCAATTTATCAACGACAAGTAGTTAAACCTCATACTTAAGCACGTGGACTTTCATGCAGGCAATCCTCTTCTCATGAACCCTAACCAATTCCAATAAGATGCACTCTCTCTCACTACACTATTTCATTGTGGCCATCTTTCGGAAAAAAACTTGTTCGCCCGTTCCTTCTCTCTAAGATACAGTGATAAAATAATCTAAATTAGAGAGAAAGGAAGGAAAGGTATGTGGTATTTATGAAGTTCTCTCGACAATTCTTCTTATTCTTTTCGATTTTTCTTGGATTATTTGTTTGAAGAGCGACGTAGTCTATTCAGTTGAAAACGGTGAATTTAATTTTTAAATGCAAATTATTACCTGTGGTATGGTTTACGGAATTCTCCATTTGCGTCGATCGATTCTATTTATTCTGAGCATTTTTAGTTTTTCTAGGGTTTGAGTACTGGTATAATTATTTATTTTCGCGTAGTTTTTCAATTGAAATGTTCTGGATAGACTGGATGTTTAACTGGATACATGGGTTACATTTTTAGAGTATCTGTTACCTTCAAAACTTTTAACAGCTTTTCTTTTAATGTTCTTCAACTGTATGGGATTAAGAGCATGCTCGTGCTTTTGTGGCCTCAAGCTAATAATCTTGAATAGCTAGGCGATTGATAATACAACTTTGGCTAATTTTATCAAAAATAAAAAAAGAATAAGAAAACTGGGAGGTGATTATGGGTACTTGTAACCTAAAATCAGGTTGAATTTTCAGGTTAACTAACTTATTTTCTAATCAATCCTTTATTTTGGATGTTGAAGCGTGGAGACAAGTCATTCTAACAGCAACAACAATAAATTAAGAGTTCTCAATAAATCGGGTGCCTGCTACATGATTACTTTTTTTGCCTCTCTACTAGATGACGTGTGAAACTTGTTGCTTTTAGTTTTAATATAGATCATTCATTTTGTGGACACTAATTTTAACCGATTGTTGTAGCATCATTATTAGAATGGACACTGCAGAGGCAGCGACTCCTGCCACTGGACCCAGATATGCACCTGATGACCCCACTCTGCCTCAACCTTGGAAAGGATTAATTGACGGAAGTACGAATCTTTTATACTACTGGAATCCTGAAACAAATGTTACTCAGTACGAGAAGCCAGAAGCTTTACCGCCACCCTTGCCATCAGGTCCACCGCCACCTCCTACAGTTTCTACACCTAAGATGAATCCAGTTCCTGTAGTTAGATCACAGCAACCTGATGGTGTTCAAGGCCAGCAAAATCTGCAAATAACACAGATTCAACACCTACAAGGGCAACAAATGAGTTCAACGTTGCAGCAACAAACACAAGTAGCACCTTCTGCTGCTCAACAGAAAGTAGCACATACTGAGCAGCAGCAGGGGTCGCAATTGGGACCTTCCATGCAACACCAGAGCCATCTGTCACAACAACATTTTAGGCCACAACTAATGCAACAGCCAGGTCAGCAAATGCCACCCTCACTGGGGCAAAGGCCTATATTGCCAGGGCAGCAAGGACTTCCACAGTCCACGCAGCAAGCACCTATGCAGCCAGTGCAACAAACATCTTATCAGGGGATGCATCAAGTGCCACACGGCCCCCAAGGACAAGTTTATTCAGGTGCTCAAATGGGACATCCACATGGTTACCCACTTACTCCTCAACATACCCAGTACACATATCAGCAGAATATGCATCCCCAAGGGCCACCGGATTCCTCGCAACAATCTCAACATTTAATGCATGGGCAACAGTTTCCCCATCAACAAGAGCATAAAATGGGATTCCCTCCAAGATACGATCTTGAAATTCAGCAAGGGAAGCAAACTGGGTTTTCTCCAGCCCACATTCAGCAAACTGGGACACCATCTGCCCAAAACTTACGTGCAAATTCCATTCATGCACCACAGATTGGTGTTCAGCCTAGTCAAACTACACAATATGATCGCTCTTCTGTCAATATGCAGCAGGGTGGAGCAGATTTAGCTCTCCAATCAGGTGGTTCTAGGTTTCAAAATGAGATGGGCCCTGGTATCATTCATGGGCAGCAGCAGAATCTGCCCCCTATCAGATCAAAGATGGGTTACGAAGAAAACCCTATTGGAAGAACTGGAAATGATTATTCTTACAACACTAATAAGGATGGCGATGCTATGCCTCAGCATCCCAAGCTAGCTGCACTACCCATGCCAAGAAATCAGCAGGCGAGTTACTCCTTGGATCATTTATCATTTTCTAAGTGCCACCTCTGGTGTTCAGGTCTTATTTTGCCTACTTTAGTTACCTCTAATGCACATGATGAATGACTTGTGACTAGTATAGAAGGAAAGGGATTATAAGATGGAGAAAACACATCTATCTACACCATGTTCTTACAATTTACTAGTTTCTGATTAGTTTTCTTGTTAATCTGCGTTCTCGTGCCTCTAATGGAAAGCACTTCACTGGATGTCTGTTGATGCCCGTGCTACTTTTTATCAGGAACCCAGGATGCGTGATTTCCCCCCTCAAAATGTTTCTGTTAATCTTCCAGGGCAATCAAATGGCCCTGCAGGACCTCCAAGGCATGGCAGCTATGGTCATGCAACTGTCACCCCACCGTTTCCAGGCAATTCTCTTGTCAGGCCTCCTGTAATGATGGGACCCTCAGATGCTATTCCTCTCTCAGCAGCCGAGGTTTATCGTGAAAAGCATGAAGTAACAGCCACGGTTTGTATTCTTGCTTTCTAAATTATGTATAGTTTAAGGATTTCACATCATTTGCATCACGTAGAAAGTTTTCTATGTCCATGATCTATATATGTTATTTTTGAGAAGTACATATATGTTATTTTTGTTGTTGATGATATATTTACATTAGAATTCCCAGATGCAAGATGGTTAGGTTAAGAAAATTGTGAATCATATGAAGCAAAAGCTATTAGCAAAATCTCGAAGAAAGCTGCTAATAGCAACTTATTGCTATAAAGTACTTAAGAGATCACATATCTGAATTTTTGGAAAATTGATGAACATATCCTTCTGAATAGAGGAATAATTATGTTGGGTATGTAGTCCAATTATATTAAAACAAGTGCGTGGAATTTACCCATGTTTACATTATATGGCTCGGATATGGGCGTGGGACATTTTCTGGACTGCTTTTTTGCTGGTAGACTAGGAAGAGCCGAAGAGAGAAGATTTCTAACTAGGAGGAGAAAGATAAGAAACATATTGCTTCTTATCTAAGATGGAAACAGTTGTCCACGTGATGTGGGTTTGGACCTTGCAGTCTAGATAACCCCTCTATTAGCTTATCGGAATACCCCTTATGTCTACTTTCCAAAAATAAACGCCCTTTTCTGGTATTACTTTCCCAACTCAATGCAATAATCTGCCTTGTTCTTCTCATAAATTCGATGGTTAAAATATATTGTCTTGCATTCTCTTCATATTACGTCACTGACCGTATGATTGAACTACAATTAAGGCCTCCGTTGCTTGTACATGCTCTGCGATTATGGTATTTCTTGGTCATGAGATTGTTACTTCTACCTTTAGAATTGATGCATGGCCAAAAAAAAAGTTTAGCACCAATATATGTGTTTATCAAGAGTCTGCACAATAAGCTGTTTTAGCTGCTGCCATATTCCCTCTTTTTTTGGTAGGTTCTTCAGTCCAATGGTATATGCTTATCCAAGTTAATAATTACTGAAATCTGATAACCCGATTCCTATCCAGGGTGACAATGTTCCTGCTCCATTCATGACATTTGAAGCCACTGGCTTTCCGCCAGAGATACTACACGAGGTAAGTATTTTAACCCAAACTGTGATTAACTGTTTATAAGTGCCATGAAGATCTTAAAATCCATCTTTTTCTCGACTTATTTCATTTGCAAAATTCATTCTTTTAGCTTATCAGTTTTCACTTGTCGCAGGTGCGATATCTGCTCCAGAAGAGGAGCACATGTCGTACGCTGCAGTGCTAACTCATACTTTTGCAAGAACTATTCTGAGTTTTTGAGGCTGCAACATGAACAATTGGAGCCTTCCTCTGGCAGATTGTTGTAGGATGGTTGCCCCTCATTCAATTCATACTATATGTGACTGGGGTTTCTAGCTTATTGGCTCCGCCTCTTCTCTTTTAAATGCTCCATTTTGTTGCCTCAAGTTGCTTCAGTAAGCAACTGCACACCCATGGGTTTTTTTTGAGCAATCTTTTCCCCCCCTTCTATCTTTTTCCTTTTCAAATAGTGAAACAGTTCCCTCTTAGTGTGTTTTTTCATTTTAAATCATGTCCAAACTTGGTTCAAATTTCTTAGCTTTTTCTCATTCAGAGGCTCATTGTTTACATAATTCTGTTTCAGATACATTTTGCTGGTTTCTCTGCTCCCACTCCAATTCAGGCACAGACATGGCCTATTGCTCTACAGAACAGGGACATAGTTGCTATTGCCAAGACAGGTTCTGGTAAAACATTGGGATATCTGATCCCTGCATTCATTCATCTTAGGCGACGGCAAAATAATCCTCTTAATGGTCCAACTGTGTTGGTTTTGGCTCCAACTCGGGAGCTTGCTACCCAAATCCAAGATGAAGCAATCAAGTTTGGCCGATCATCTAGAGTCTCTTGCACAGTGAGTCGTCATTCCTTTTTTTCTTTACTTCTACATTCTTCTAAATTGAATTTTTTACATGCTGAATGGAAGAAAAAAACGTTTCATTTTTATTGTTTCAGTGCTTGTATGGTGGTGCTCCAAAGGGCCCTCAGTTAAAAGAACTGGATCGTGGAGCGGATGTTGTGGTTGCTACTCCTGGGCGGCTCAATGACATACTCGAAATGAAGAGAATTGATTTTAGGCAGGTTTCTCTTCTTGTGCTTGATGAGGCTGATAGAATGCTTGACATGGGATTCGAACCTCAGATCCGCAAGATTGTCAATGAAATACCTCCAAGAAGGCAAACTCTCATGTACACAGCAACATGGCCTAAAGAAGTGAGAAAAATAGCAAGCGATCTGCTTGTTAATCCAATCCAGGTGAATATTGGCAGTGTCGACGAACTTGCTGCAAATAAGTCTATCACACAGGTGAGTTGGGATAATAATTGTCTTTCTAAAGAAGATCAAATAAAGAGATTAATGATTGAAGAAAATTAATATTTATAATTATAGGTCACACCTTAAAAAAAAGGTTTATTACTGGGTTTTAACCTTCAGTTACGGTTCCTTCTTTTTTCCATTCTCTCCCCCTCTATGCAATTATGTTAGCATAACATATAAGTTGCTATCCAGTTTAGATTTTAGAAGTTTCTGCTACTCCAATAACAAATATGTTTCTCATCATCTCCTTTGAGGTGCACAACACATTATTTTCCTTTAAGCATGTGCCGGAATCATGTTCATCAGTGTTGTTTTTAGATCTCCTGCTTTACAAGTATACCTTGCAGTTATTAGTTGTGGAGTAAAATCTGGTTTGCTTTTGTATCTTATTTTTTCATCTCTTATCTGTTTCTTCTCGTATTGAACCCTGAACATGTATTTCTACCTTGCAGTATGTTGAAGTAGTCCCTGAAATGCAGAAGCAAAGACGCTTGGAGCAAATTCTTAGATCCCAAGAGCGTGGTTCTAAAGCTATTATATTTTGTTCAACTAAAAAGTTATGTGACCAGCTGACTCGTAGCCTAGGACGTAATTTTGGGGCTGCTGCAATTCATGGAGACAAAAATCAGGGTGAAAGGGACTGGGTACTGAATCAATTCCGAGCGGGCAAGTCCCCTGTTCTAGTTGCCACTGATGTTGCTGCTCGGGGCCTTGACATAAGAGATATAAGGTCATAAACTTTCTATTTGCTTCATTTCAGTCCAAATCCTCTCTGAAAAGTCTTTGCTTGATATTGCTTAAATTTCCATGCATTTTTATTTGGAGAAAGATATAATAGCATTCTATCATTTTGCTTTAATTGGTTGGAGATATCTATCTTGAATTATTTGTTCACTTATATCTCTCAGGGTAGTGGTCAACTATGACTTTCCATCTGGGATTGAAGACTATGTTCACCGCATTGGAAGAACTGGGAGGGCTGGTGCTACGGGTATTGCCTATACATTCTTCTCAGAGCAAGACTGGAAATATGCAGCTGATCTTGTTAAAGTCTTGGAGGGAGCCAACCAAAACGTGCCTCCCGAGGTGAGAGAAATAGCTTTACGTGGTGGTCCTGGTTATGGCAAAGATCGAGGTGGGGTAAGCCGCTTTGATTCTGCTGATGGTGGTGGTCGTTGGGATTCTGGTGGTCGAGGTGGCACGAGGGATGGTGGCTTTGGTGGTCGTGGTGGGATGAGAGATGGTGGCTTCGGTGGACGTGGTGGGATGAGAGATGGTGGCTTCGGTAGACGTGGTGGGATGATAGATGGTGGCTTCGGGGGACGTGGTGGGATGCGAGATGGTGGTTTTGGCGGACGTGGTGGGATGAGAGATGGTG
>CAIGRR010315035.1:0-10118 GCA_903798365.1 Fraxinus sp. 1973-6204 | reverse complement strand
TGAAGAAGAAAAAAGTTAAGATAAGAAGAGATTCAATCATGTTGTGGCTAAAGTAATCATTGTAGAGCATGGTCAAACTTTGAAGACCTACAAAAATAAGATTGGACCACTTGATTGCAAATGGGCTAATTTAGGATCAAAATGTGAAACTTCTAAAAGAAGTTTCAAAAAAACTATTTCAACTGTGATAAAATATGCCATAAATCTTCGAAATGCGGATTACCAAAGAAGAACGATAAGAAATGGTTGACTTCATGGCACACGATGTGTCTGAAATGAACTTCGCAATCGTTATTTCTAAATTGAATTTGGTAAGTTCAAACTCAAAAGAGTGGGGTATTGACAATGATGCAATGAGGTATGTATACTCTAATAAAGAGTTGCTTACTTCGTTCAAAGTAACTGAGAATGGGGAAAGTTGTTTGTGAAAAGTTCAAATACTTCTGAAATCAAGGGTCAAGGCAAGGTGGTTCTAAAGATAACTTTTGGAAAAGAGCTGACTCTTAATAATGTGTTGTATATGTTGAAAATCTATAAGAACCTAGAGTTCATGTCTCTTCTAAATATGCATGGTTCCAATATTGTGTTTGAGTTAGATAAAGTTATCTTGTCTAAAATTTAATATTTGTTAGTAAATGGTAAGTGTCTAATGGGCCGTTTAAGCTCAAAATAATGGTTATCAAGTTGAAAATGAATAAAGTTAATTTTTGTACTTACTTGCTCGAATTTTTCAATTTCTGGCATGGTAGACTACGATATGTGAGTTATGATACTTTAAGTAGATTAGTTAACTTATTGCATAAACGAGTTCCACATTGATTCTGAATATAAGTATGAAACTTGTGTTGATGCAAAATTGACAAAGTTATCATTTCAATCAATTGAAAGAATACCGAGCCACTTGATTTAATGTACAATGGCATATACAATTTAAAATTTGTACAAACAAGAGGTGGCAATAAGTGTTTCATTACTTTTGTCGATGATAGCACAAAATATTGCTATGTGTACTTGTTAAAAAGCNGAAAGAATACCGAGCCACTTGATTTAATGTACAATGGCATATACAATTTAAAATTTGTACAAACAAGAGGTGGCAATAAGTACTTCATTACTTTGTCGATGATACCATAAAATATTTTAATGTATATCTATTTAAAACTAAGGAAGAAACTATAGAGAAACTTGATCTCAGTAAGAATGATGTTGAGAAGAAAACTAAGGTGTTGAGAAGTGGCTGAGATGTTTGAGTATAAAATACCATTTACTAAATTTTGTGCACAACATAGAATCATACTTGAAACTACAACACCTTATTCGCTCTAGTAAAATGGTGTTGCTAAACGAAAAAATCCCACTTCAAAAAGAAATGATTAGTGCAATGTCAATAGTTTTGGGTTACCTCAAAACATGTGGGAAGAAGCTGTGCTGTTAGTAAATTACTTTTTAAATAAGATGCCCTAAAAAGGAAAAAAAAAAAAAAAGAAGAGCCTCTATGAGTTGTGTAAATTAAGTCTTCCTATAAATACTTAAGGGTTCGGGTATATCTTGCCAAATTGGTTGTACCTATACCAATGAAGGTTGAAATCTCGAAATTGTAAATCACATCTTTAGTGATTATGCACAAATAGTAGTGCTTATCAGGTATCTTTTGCATTAGTCTAAAATCCCAGATATACACAGAAATATGATATTGGAATTGAGAAACGCTTCTTTATTTGACATGTATATTCGTACAGATCCTAAGAGAAAACAAGCTCTTCTAGACAGACACGTGATACTATGGTTGAAAATAGTCAAGATTAAGGACTAGAAGAAAAAGTTGAGGTTGAACCAAGATGCAAGAAAAGAGAAAGGACAAATAAATTTATGGTCATGATTTTTGACCTATATGCTAGAAATTGAATCTCAAAGCATTTAAGAAACTGTGAATTCTTCAGAATGATCTCAATGGAAAGAGGACATTGAAAGTAAAATAGGTTCTATTTTACAAAAGCATACATAATAGCTGGTAGGTCATCCTCCGAGAAGCAAACCACTATGTTACCAAAGGATTTTCAATAGAAAAATAAAAGCAAATGAACAATTAAGAAGTATAAGGGAAGATTAGTGATAAAAGGTTATAGCCAATGATAATGACTTGATTACTTTGATATGTATCTCTAGTAACGAGAATAACATCTGTTAGAATAATACACAATTTCAACTTTGCAAAATCTTGAAATACATCGAATAGATTTTAAAATTGACTTTTTGAATGGAGATTTAGATGATGAATTTACATGGAATAACTTGAGGGTAAAGTTATTGTATACCTTTTGAATGAACTAGAAAGGAGTTGAAAGGCAAGAAATGAATTCTCTCTTTTAAAAATCCTTTTTTGTTTTACCTTTTCTGTAGATTTCATTTCTTTATTACTTTTTCTTTTTCTTGGTTGAACTCAAATTTAAATTTACTCTCTTTGGGCCTGTGAAACTATTCTTGTGTGTGAAAATGATATAACTTTATAGGAAACTCGATTAACTACTGGTTCTGTAGGTTCCTAAGGTTGGAGGTATTTTTCCTTTTAAATTTGAGCTTCTGAAAGGTATTTAGGTTTTTGAACAAAAGAACTACCTCAATTTCTATTATATTCTATGGGTTGATCGAGACTTTTTTTTTGGAAATTGCTACTAAATTTTATTTTTTTAGTTAAAGGAGGGCGGTATCTCCGAGATTTTAATGAGAGCAGTAAATAAGAAAGTACTACTTCCCTTACGATGAGAGTAAATGACAAAGATAAAGCAATAAATAAGGAAGTACTACTTCCTTTACAATAGGAACTAATGTAAAAAAGACAAAAAATAATTATTGAAAGTTCAAATAAATTCAATCTCTGCTACTGAGCAATCCATGTTTGTTAACTTGTACTAGTGCCCTAATATGTCGTGAAAGGTCAAGTGATCCATATACTTGATATTGTCAATGATTCCAACCCTCAGCAGCAAGAGCATCTGCAACCTAGTTTCCTTCTCTATAAATATGGAAGACTATATCTCTGTCGAATGATATGATGTCTGTGATACATCTAAGTATGCCCTGAATAGCCCATGGCCCTCCTCCTCTAGTGATGCAGTAAATGGCCACTTTAGAATTTGATTCAACCCAAATTACTGAATAACCTAGTCCTTGAGCTAGTAATGCATGGCCCGTACGAAGCTGAGAAAGCCCTGATATAATGTCCTACATGATCTCTGATGATGCCTCCCTCACTTGCATAACCATCATTGACACATCCATCAGTATTGATCTTGACATATCCAATTGATGGGGTGCGCCACCAAACTAGAATAGGGGGAGATGGTGAAGGGAAGTCTATAAAAATACCAAAAATGGGTGCAAGTTTCAAATCCCATCGCCAATGCACCGCTCGAAACAGTCCTACCATATGAAGAAAAGAGATCATGCGATAAACCCTCGAAGTGATACGTCTGGCCACCATGTGAATCCCCTTATGCTTCGCACCAGTAAAAATATCCTCAAAATACTGTCATACCTGATTGGAGATGCTATTAACAGTAAAAATATGACTGATAGTTTCAGTCTCGGAACAACACTGGCAGCGAGAAGCTAACTGGCATCCAATCCTCTCCTAGATAACCACATCTACTGGAATAATGCCCTGTCATAGTCTCCAATAGAAAAATGAGATAGTGACAAGCAAAATGGAGCCCATAGTAATCGATACGAATCCTGATACTGGTATCCTAAACTTACGAGCTGCCATGACTTGGTAACGAAGCTACCATCTGATGTATTCCGCCAAAAAAATTCAATTCGGGACATCTGCATATAAAGGTATAGACACTATCTGCTCCGCCATGAGAGGAGGGACAACCTGTAATAAATGTCATATATCCCACCCAGTACCATCATCGAAATCCTTTACCCTCGCAGATGTGTGCTGTCTGTGTGAGAATGGGGATACCAATATGGTATCTCCCATCCAGCAATCATGCCAAAAGAAAATCTTACCTGCACCAAGGTACCATGCAATGTGTGCCTCTATCCGAGGCCCAACTAATATCAGCCTCTTCCAGATAGGAGACGCTAAGTAAAGAACTGCTACGAGTAAATGATGTTTTCCCATACAATACTTGCCCCGTAAGAACTGGGCCCAAGGAGATATTTGAGAATGGAATAGTCACCAGAGCTTCATGGAGAAGGTATCCACCACACCCTATAATCTCTTAAAGCCTAGACTACCCCCATCAGTAGGAAGGCAAATCTCCTTCCAACTCCACCAATGCAAATGTCGTGCATGTTCTTTGGAATCCTACAGGAATCAAGCAAAGATGTTTTCAAGTTTCTTCAAGATAACCTTAGGGGGTTGCATGATCTGAAGAATGTATAATGACATGGAGGAGGGCACTGATCTCAGTAAAGTAATGCGACCCCTATATAATAAAAGTTGTGAAGCCCAACTTGAGATCTTGTCCCTGACCTTCTGGATAAGGTCATCATAAATGAAGCTCCTTTTGGTCCCCTTAAATAAGAGGACTTCCAGATAAGTGAAAGGATGTTGTTGGTGTCGAAAACCAATAAAAATCTTCAATCGTTTGATCTAACTAATATATACCTGTCGATGTAGTATGAGTCTGCTCGTCTCTGTTCACCAACTGACCAAAAATCCCTTCACAATGCTCCAGACAACAAATTATCCTCCTGATAGACTGTTTCTAACCGTTGGCAAATATGATCATATCATCAGCAAATGGAAGGCGTGAGACAAGAGTACTATATCTATGTCGATAACACATAATATGATACTCTTGAAACCTCTGAGCGAGTAGGCGTGAGAAGTAATATGCAGCTATGACGAACAAGGATGGCGATATAGGATCTCCTTGTCTGAGCACTCGTGAGGAGAGAAAAAAATCACATGGGTGACCATTTAGAAGTACAGAAAAACAACACTCCGAGATGCACCTCCTGATCCTATCGATCCAGATCTGATCAAATCTAAAGGCCTCTAATATAGAATAAATGAAGCCCCAATCCATGCGATCATATGCTTTAGCCATGTCTAGCTTTAGCGTAGTGGTACCCTCCATCGTATTATATCATCCAATATATGGAGAAGCTCCTAAACCAATAAACATTGTCCCCAATTAGGCAACCAGGTATGAACTCACTCTGTTGATGAGAGATAATGCGCGATAACAGCGTACTCAATCTAGTATTCAAAAGCTTAGTAATAAGCTTATTGAATACTGTACATAAACTGATCGGTCTGAAGTTAGTCCATCTACAAGCACCATCTCTCTTAGGGAGTAATACTATAGTAGTAGTAGTGAAACTCCGTGGAAGATGGCCGCCGTCAAAGAAGTCCAAAACTGTCCCGTATACATCGTGCTAAATAATGTCCCAGCAATGCTGGAAGAATAGGGATGAGAATCCATCCGATCCGGCAACACTGTCAACATCAATACTAAATACCACCTCCCGTACCTCATGAATCAAAGGGATGCGGTTTAGTGTCAAATTATCATCCTCTATCAAAAGCCTATAAATGATATATAAACGAATGTGGTCCAACGACTGTGTAGAAGTAGATAGAAGATCCTAATAGAATGCAATAGCTGAAATTTGAATGTCAATATGAGTAGCTAATACTTCCCCTGCCTGCGTCCTAATGGACCTAATACGCGATTTGATCCAACGTATATGAACCATCGCATGAAAATAGTGAGTATTGTGATCTCCTTCACATGCCTAATGTAAACCAGCGTTTTGATTCCAATAACCCTCCTCAATAGATAAGGCCTGGTTTAAAACTACCTAGACATGATGTAATAGGCCACGATGCTCTGGTGTAGGGTCTCTATCATATTCTATCTCTTCTTCGTCCACCGTATTCTTAGCATCTTGCATCCGTTTGAAAACATCTCCAAACACATGTCGATTCCACCAACGTAGTCCCTGTTTCAGCTTAAAGAACTTCACCCAAAGAGCAGCATCCCCGTAAAATGAGTAGGGAACGAACATTTCTGAGTGACAAATGATGAAAAATCATAATGCTTGGTCTAAACGTTGAGGAATCTGAAAGGTCTAGACCCCAAATCATCATCAAAAACCTACTGAAGTAATAAAAGCGAATGATCAGATGAAGTCCAATTCAAGTGTCTTACTATAAGCTGTAAACAGAATACTGCACCTGTAGAATTAATGAGTACCATATCCAATCTCTTTTTGACTTGACCATCATGTGTAATAACATTAAAGTCTCTCCCAACTAACCAATGGTCGTCTATATCGAGGAAAATGTGGTGAAGGCCTTCCCACAAATCCTTCCTGATAGCTACGTCATATGAAGCATAGACATGAGTTAGATAGATGGGACACGCTAGTCTGAGATCCTCAACTCTAATGTGAAGGAACTGGGATGATCAACAATAACAATAACAGTAGTCTCCGCGTTCCAAAAAAACTAGATCTTGTTCGACACATTTTGAACTCCCGTGTTGAAGCGCAAATATCGTCGAATATATGTAAATATATGCTGAAGAATAAAAGGCTCCAGTATAACTAAGAAATAAACCTGATGAAACTGTATAAGCCTCTTCAGGCGCCGACGAGTAGCTACACCTCTCGCATTCCATATGACGATACTCATTTGGATGTACGTGAAGAGGTATCATGTGACCGACTCCTGGTCACCATCCTAGGAAATGAAGTATCAATGACTTTCGAATTTCTTTTCCGACGAACTGGGACAAAACCATCCTCATCTATCCTACCATCCATACCTGCCAAGTCATCAGCAGAAGATTGACGATATGAACCCTATTGGTGAACTTCAATATGAGAAAAAAAGTCAGAATCTGACTTATCTATAGATAAAAAAAACCTCTATATTCTACTGACAAGGTGCAGAGATAATAGGAACATCTAGCTCTATATAACCACATGTTGCCTCTCTAACATATCCACCAAGAGATGATCAAAATATGTAGAACTAACCATCATAGGAGCACTGCTGATGGGGTCCGAAGACTGAACTGCTAAATGAGGAGCTGATGTAATAATAGGAAAACTCTGAGTATCCACTCTAATGGGAGCTACTGTAGAATGATCTGACGGTAGATAGGTAGTAATATATGGAGCAATATTGCTAATAACAAGTGAAGTAGTATAAAGACTAGGAGCCATATGATTAGCAGCTATCTATGATGTAGTAACTATAGCGACGAAAATAATAGTAGCAATAGTGGTAACAGTCTGAGGAGTAGAATGAGAAATCACATTTGATGTACTGTGTTGTCCCCTTTGATTTCTCTTAATAGGTGCCCATCTCTGGCGAGGCGTAATCACAACCTCCTTTACCTTACCATTATCCTTAGCCAAAACAGGATTAGGCCTATAAGTTGGGTCAACAACAACCGGACCCACAGATGGTGGGGCAAGATGCAAACCACTAGAACAACTCCTATCCAAATGTCCGAAGTGTCTACATCAAAAGCAAAAGTCAGCACCTTATCATAAACAACATGCTTCTAATATCCCCCTCTTATCCCTCTCACCCTCTTATCCCTCTCAATTCATACTCTAGCAGGAAGTTTACATTCCAAATCAACCTCAACACATACTCACGCTTCACTAGGTCGTAGAAGATTAGAAGTTGCTTCGTCTATATGAAGCGGGAGCCCAATAGCCTTAGCTATAGAAAATAATGCGCTCTTAGCCCGAAAATGAATATAGAGCAAAGGAAATGAAACCCAAATTGGAGCAATACGAGCCTCACACTTAGGACTAAAACTGGGGGCCCACTTAAAAACTCGCATGGAACAACCATCAATATACCAAGTGAGTTTAAGAAATATTCATGAATAATCATCCTCGTGCACCATACAAATAATAATATGTGCATCATCAATAAGACCAATTTCATAAACACCAAGAAAACCAAATCACATAAAATCTTCGCGTACTTTGATCATAGAAGGTTTACGATGAATTAATTTACCAACAAGCGTAAACCTATATGCCTCCGTCAAAAATTGCTCATCAGACTCATCAAAGAAGATAGCAGGCTCCCTATGATTGATGTATGGTTCCTTAGACACCAAACTGTGGTCTCTGGAGTCTTGAGGAGCACGTAGAACATTAGCAAAAGATTCATCTGACTCCTCTCCGCCTGAGTTATAATCGATTTGTTATTAACAGCAGCAAAATATGATCGTAGGGCTTGAGTAGAAATCGAAGCACCAGAAGAGGTAACATGTGGTTTAGATGAAGTCATAACTGTTAAGTTGCCCAAAGGGAGCGAACGTGAGATCTACGTGCCGATGGGACGGTGGCGTATTTGGCTGCGTGTAAATTGATAAACGGCAGTATATCTGATATGGTTCCTATATTTGGAGCCTGCTGATTTGATTCTGGTGTGCATTTGTAGTCACGGAAGCCGCAAACTCTGTTTTGAGCTTAATCCGTAAAGAAGGCTCACAAATTGCTATTAAACCCGACAAGTTATTGACCAACGACATTGGTTGTGGAGGTGCATTGGAAGTAATAGAATGTAATGGAGGGATTATTGCATCATGCATAGAATCCGATTGACCAGAATTTAGAAATGAAGGGGGCTCACTCCTCGGACCTTGGGAGACCAAAGTGGGATAAAATTGCTCATCAATTCTATCAATTGACTTGTTACCCATAATTTTGTGACCCTCAGTTGTAGTTATACAGGTCGAATTTGGATCAAAAACCTCAAAATCACCCTCAATTGCAGTACCTAATTCTCCATCGCGCACAAGTTCATGTGGTGAAATCAAACCACTGTTATGGGTGTTAATTAGAACACTTGATGGATTACCATAGTGTTACTAACCTAAATTGAAGTTCCTCTCGACGAATTGAACATTTGCACCAATTGGGTTTCATCAAATTGTTCTGTCCCAAATTTTTCGCATAGAACCCTAATTTCTCCCATAAATTCAGCAAGTTGTGGCTGTAATTGGCCTTGACCCATGGTTGGAGTAGGTCCGCTAGAGACAGGAAAAGATGATCCATGTGGTCCACGACCATGGGTCGAACGGACGGTGCCGAAATTAAGGAATTTTGGACAGCGTTGCGAAGGATTCGCGACTGGCGCAGGTTCTGGATTTAATTCAACTCGATCTACTATTGTTTGGACCAAATTTTTGGCTTATTCTGAGTCGCCTGGACATGGGCATTCGATCGGTGTTGGTACGCGATCAAGGTAGTGGCCTGAGGGTGGGATTCCGGCAGGTTGCACATTTACGGGTTGCTGGTTTTGATTGTAGATTTCAGCCGCCTCCGTTGATGAAATGGGAAGATGTTTGGTGGGAATTGTAGAGGGCATTAAGGGCTTTCCAATGGTGGTACTGTTCGATGGCCTTGGTGGCCGGAAGCTGCCGGAGAATTACTCCATAATTGGCGGCGTGAATGGGACTGTTGTAGATGGCAATGAATTGTGAGTCGTGGCTTTTAGATTCTTGATGTATTTATATTTTTTTTTTCGCTGATTCCACCTCTACTTTTGTGGCTTGGTTCCAAAATGTGGATGCTTTGTCTGCTCGAAAGTTGAGGGCTTTAAATTTATAATCTTGAACAATTATTGCTACTGGTGGTACTTTTCTACAGGATTATCTCAAAAATCGACCGGATTAGATATAGAGTTACATATCGTAACCAAAAAAAAAAATATTGTTGACAAGTTTCATTTATATTGCATCACATTGAGATATGTATAATTCTAATCGTTAATACGGTCAACTTGTGATTTGTTTTCATAGTGGATCCAGCTTTGTTACTACAATGATATGTTCAATAGGTTTTGTCTTCTTAACAAGTTTTTATAACCCATTTAATAAGTTTAAATATGTCGTTGTTTATGTTTGTTAGTTGTTTTAAGCACCTGTCAAAGAGGGATTTTTACAAGATTCTAAGTGTTTTTCTTTACTATTGACAACTCGGAAATGGTCCCCATTGTAGCTATTTTTTGGGAGAATTTTTAGAATAGCCCATGAATAGTGTCTTTTTAAGTTTTTCATAAAAATGTCTATTTTACCCTTAATGAAATGGGTCATTTATTGCAAGATATATCCTTCTATTTT
>CAIGRR010315020.1:0-10476 GCA_903798365.1 Fraxinus sp. 1973-6204 | reverse complement strand
ATAATACCTACCAAATATCTAAAATGGATTTATAGGAACTTTATATACTTTTTCAAAAGTTTCCAATAAAAAGATAGGTTTCAAATGTAAATCAGTTTTTAAGTTTTAACTTGAAAGAATAGTGAAATAATTTTTTTTTAAAAAAAAAAAGATAATAATGACGCCTAAGCGCGGATTAGGCGCCAGCCACTTGGCTTGGCGTTTCAGCCGCATTTCGCTCCTATACGCGCATTTTAGAACACTACTTTTGGGCAGCCATGACCAACCAAATATTACAACCGTGGTTGGTTTGATCCAACTAGTTTGACATATCTATCTTTATTTTATATTGACATTTAAAATATGAGACTAAACTTGCTTAATTTAACTCATTCTACTTGTATATTTTATATCGAATTCGATTAATGGATTAAAGTAAGAGTCTATTTAGTTTAAATTTACTCATTTGAAACACTTATCTCTATTATATATGAAGCTTTTGTCAACGGTCTAAAAACATACAGAAAGATAAAGGGGTGTCTAACTCATGCTAAAAAAGTTAATAGTGGACTTAACTCAATTTACGCCTCTAAATAGAGGTAACAAATTAAAGTGGAGGATGGTGACATGGTCTCACAATGAAGAAGGCCCCAAGGGAGTACTCATCAATGTCTAGATCAATCATGGTGTACCACCTTTTTATCAACGAACACATGGTGATGGGCAATATGTTTTCCCATTAATTACCAATATTACCAAGTTATTCTAGTCTAGTCTTCTCAACAAAGCAAATATAATCTATACATTATCCCACTTTTAATTTATAAAGGTCATAATAAAGTGGAAACATAATTTTTAATTTGTCCAATGTAACAACACAAATCATAAGTAATGTTGATGTTACTTAAGTGTGGTTCAACGTTCGCAGTCGCTCCGATATTTAGGATTTTTATCATTATCACTTCGACTTTAAAATGAGTATAAAATATAAGGTATCAAGTGGCTCCATCAACTGGAGATTTATGTTCATTGGCCTTTAAATGTTGTTGCATTCGATCATTCACTCATCGTCAAGAAAAATTTTAATTGAAATAAAATCTTAAACCAAAATAAAATTCTTAACTAGCCATTAAAAACAGTGACATAGGTTTGTTGACCCTTTTACCCGGCTTTAATAATAGTACGTTAAAAAAAAAAAAAAAAAAACCTAGTTTGATGCTCTTAAATAGCATAAAGTAACTAGCTAATGATTGAACACAAATACCTCGTTTATGTCTTTATGCAGCTAATTTGACTAGTTTGATGTGATTATAGAGGAATAAACAAAGACATTTTTTCAATTCAAAGAATATTACCACTAATCTTTTAAATCAACCATAATCACATATTTTATGTCATTTGATTTCGTAGAATAAGTAGCCTTTTTNTCGTTTATGTCTTTATGCAGCTAATTTGACTAGTTTGATGTGATTATAGAGGAATAAACAAAGACATTTTTTCAATTCAAAGAATATTACCACTAATCTTTTAAATCAACCATAATCACATATTTTATGTCATTTGATTTCGTAGAATAAGTAGCCTTTTTGAAAAAAATAATAATAAATGATCCAAGAACTATTGAAATGACAAAATAGGAGCATAGGACGGTGGGAAATAATACTTAACGTGGAGGGACCCAAAGTCCCAAAAATCATTCTTTTATTTACTTTTATCATCTAATGATGACTTCAAAATGGCAGATTAAATTCGTAAATAAAATGGTTTGATATGACATTGAAGCTAGCAAATGTTATAATTTAAATTTAAATCGCCGCTCATTTATATAAATTGAGCACAAAATAAATTTAGTCTGCGCATGACGAAACATATTCAAGATGTACCTTATTCTATACATATAAATCTTTAGATGAGACGTTGATTCTGATGACAATGTAAACATATAGATAAAAGATTCGATAAAGCTATTCATCAATGTGAGTCATCATTTTGTACATTTTATCGTGCTCCAGTTTCTTTATGCAAGGCACATTGAAGTGAGTATTTTATGCCAGCGGCAACATTGGGGCCAACTAAAAATGAATCATTCAAGTGCCCCGGGGCACATCGAGATGGTAAAGACAGTGCAAGGTTGGACTTGCAAACCCCAGAGTGGAGGGTTCGAATCACGGAGGGAGCAAGCAAGTGTTGTAATACCCAAAACCATGTGGTGGAGCAGCTTGGTGTTGTAAAATCCGACGCAGAAGGGCTCCCTTGGGGCGAGAAGTATAAAGCTTGCATGGACACTGGCTTGATTGGGCATAACCCGCGATTTACCTCCACCTGTGATGAGGCACCGGAGTAGGTGGTCCAGGATTAGTCAGGCGCAAGCCTGGAACCTGGGTATCCAAAAAAAAAAAAAAAATGAATCATTCAATTCTATTTGTGTTGATTCATGCCTTCATGCCATTTATTCAAAGTTTAAATTGCTAAAAAAATTACATAATTTAATCCAATCCCCTCGTCCTACATTAGGTACAGTGATTGAACCGTTGAAGACAATAGGAAACGAAGAAAATGTTTAATTTTTATTTATATTCATGCTTCCATTGTAAGGCAGAAGAGACTGAACCAATGAGATATATATATGTAAACCGTGACTTCTTTTACAACAATTCCTCGAATCTATAAAAAAATGCAAATGTAGAAAGCTATACTCCGTTAAAATCATAATTGTAATTTCCAGATTTTTCAATACGTGAAAGCAATTTTATAAAGAGTTCGACCATAGATAGACATTTCTCAAGAACACCAACTTGTGTAAATGTTATTACAATATGATGGGGGTACAAATAAACAAGTGGCAGTGGATGAAATTGTTGACATCGAAAAATGGCTCCGACACGTGGCCAACAGGATAAGTCTTCAAGTTAACTCTCCCCTACACACATAACACTCGGTTAGTCACCCGTGGCCTTTCCCGAAAGGGTTGGGAGGGGCCGCGAGCACTTGACGGTCAAGTCAGTTCAAGGTTCGACTAAAGTGCTAGTATTGAAGGGAAATGATGATACTTTTAGTTTGTAGTGTAATAGGCGGTAAAAATGGATTCAATCCCTTCTTCAGGCACAAGGAGGGGGTATTTATACTAAGAATGGGAAGAGGAGAGCCGTTGGATGAGGAGACACGTGTTATCAGATCTTCAGGGCTCGTCCCATCTTAGGTGTCAATCCGTCCCTCCATAGGTTGGTTAGCATTGAATGTTTCTAACAAAGGCAGCTGATTTGACTGTTTGGGTCCGCTACACGTCCCATCAATCAGTCGGGATTTGACTTTGGAAAGATCTTTCCTACAAGAGATCTTTGCTGGGGCGATGCGAAGCAGGTGTAGCGTTGTAGAAGCGGAGTGCGGGCCTTTGCATCTGCGGTGGCTTGCGGATGAATTCGGTTCTTCTGTTGGGTGTGCGTTCAGTTCCTTCCTCATGTAACCACTTCGGCATATGCAAGCAGCTCGTCCAATGCGCAATCACCTCGACCACCACGTAGCGTGGTCTGGACCACATCTAATGATATGGCGGATGAGGTGGCGGGTCTGACACAGACCCGTAACAGTAGTCCCACAAGTCCATGTATGGATATTCATATAGTACAGGGACTTTTAATTTGTAGAGTTGGAGTTCATGGGGAAGAGCATGAGAGGCAGGTAATTGTGCAATGGCGAGAATCTTGCTGGGCCTTGATACGAAGCAAAATTGTGGCATTGCCTAAGCTAAGGAAGGAGCCTGGGACCTTTGTTGCGCTTCCATTGAGATAGTCGACGTGATGGGGACGGGGGGCCCTAGTGGGGGTCTCTGCATAGATAGGGCTTGATGAGGTCGAAGCGATAGGGGTTGGTAACTTTGGAGGGAGTTGTTGCAACATCAGATTCTGCTTTGTCCGAAGTGATGTGTTGACAACTCTGTGGAGAACTGTTACAAAGTGTAGTTCTGAAGCAACCGAAGCGATGGGAGTTACAACATCAGATTCTGCTTTGGCCGAACTGATATGGGTTGGTAACTCTAGAGGGAGTTGTTGCAATTTGAAGTTTTGAACTGGCCGAAGTGATAGGAGTTGTTGCAACATCATATTCTACTTTGGCCGAAGTGATATGGGTCAGCAACTCTGGAGGGAGTTGTTGCAATGTCGGCCCTACTCTGGTCGAAGTGATATAACGACTCTGATGGTACAGCCTGGGTTTTAATTCAATGGCATCCCTTTTCAGGGTCAGCCAATAATATCCCTGCCGAAGTATCTTGTGTGCCAAGGCGGGTCCGCCAGAGTGATTTCCACAAATCTCTTAATGTACTTCCCTTAGGATGTAATTCGCTTCTTCTCTCCCTATGCATCTGAGAAGGGGAGAGGAGAAGCCACGCTTAAACAAAATATTATCATGTAGGACGAAGTGAGCAGCTCTCCTTCGAAGCCTTCGTGCTTTAATTTCATTCTCCGATAAAGTTTGAACTCTCAAGTAGGCCAAGATAGGCAACATCTAGGATGGAGTACTCTCAATCTACATCAGTTCTTCACCCCTTTTGATAGAGGATTCAGCTAGGCGCTCGATTGACACTCTTTTGAGCAGCTCCGAATCTTTGTTACTGGCCAGTTTTGATAGAGCATCCGCATGGGAGTTTTCAGGCGTGGTACTTGAATCAGCTCGAACCTTTCGAAGTTGGGAAGGGAATCCATGACCAGCTTCAGGTAGGTTTCTATATGCTTATCTATGGCCATAAAGTTTCCATTAACTTGGTTCACTACCAACTGTGAATCACTACTGATAATCAATCTTTTTACTTGCAATTCCCTGGCTAACCTATGTCCAACTAAAAGAGCCTCATATTCAGCCATGTTGTTGGAGGCTTTGAGCCTAAGCCTTAAGGTACAATTAAGCTTATGCCCTTATGGGATTTTCAGCACACAAGTCCAGCATCGGAGCCTGTTTCTCCCGATGATCCATCAACAAAGAGATTCCATGTGGGAGGCTCTTCCGGTTCCATGTTTACCTCAATTTTAAGGGCTTTAGCAAATTCTGCCACAAAATCAGCTAGGGCTTGACCCTTGATTACTTTTTGGGGCGTGTGCATTATGTCAAATTCACTGAGCTCAACAGCCCATTTCAGTAACCTTCCCGAGGCGTCTGGCTTCTGCAAGACCTGCCTCAGTGGGAAGTTCGTCAAGACTTGAATGTTGTGGGCCGAAAGTATGGCCTCAGCTTACGAGAAGTGGTGACCAAGGGAAGAGCTAATTTATCCATATCTGGATAGCACAATTCGACAAGTAATAAGGCTCTGCTTACATAGTAGATCGGCAATTGGTGCATTTCTTCTTCTCGCACAAGCATTGAGCTGATTGAGTCATCAGCTACTGCCAAGTATAACAACAATGATTCTCCTTCCTTGGGCTTGCTGATGAGGGGTGTCCATCCCAAGTAGTTTTTCAACTCTTGAAACGCCTCCTCATACTCTGGGGTCCATTGGAACTTTTTGCCTCCCTTGAGGGTTCTGAAGAAGGGTAAGCACTTTTCAGTTGCCCTTGAGATGAAGTAATTGAGTGCGGCTATTCTACCAGTCAGTCGTTGCACTTCCTTGGGCTTCTGTGGCGACCTCATTTCGATTAGAGCTTTGATTTTCTCTGGGTTAGCTTCAATTCCTCTCAGATTCACAATGTAACCCAATAATTTGCCCGAAGCTACGCCAAATGCACATTTAAGCCCCACCCAGGTGTTTTACATGCTCTTCAGCTCGTAGGCTTTTCACAAGCATATCATCAACATAGACTTCCATTGTTTTACCGAGCTGATTAGCAAACATCTTGTTGTCTAACCTTTGGTATGTGGCCCCAGCATTTTTTAGGCCGAAGGGTATTACCTTGTAACAATACAAACCCCCTATCGGTAATGAAAGAGGTGTTGTCCTCATCGCCTGGGAACATAGGAATTTGATTTTAGCCTGAATAGGCGTCCATAAAACTGAGCAGTTCATGCCCGGCGGTTGAATCTACTAACTGGTCGATTTGGGGGAGTGGAAAGCTATCATTTGGGCAAGCCTGATTGAGGTTAGAGAAATCAATGTAGACCCTCCATTTTTCGTTGTACTTCTTCACCAAAACGGGATTTAAAATCCACTTTGGGTAGTTGGGTTCACGAATGAAACCATTGTTGATGAGCTTCTCCACTTCTTCTTTTAAGGCCTCATACCTTTCAGCATTCAACGCCCGTCTCTTCTGTCTATGTGAAGTGCAGTTCGGATCGACCTGCAGGTGGTGGCAACTGATTTTTGGGTCTATTCTAATCATGTTTCATGCCTCTATGCGAAGACATCCGTATTCTTTTGAAGGAAGTCTTTTAGTGCTTCCTTAGTCTCTTCTTCCAGTTTTTTCCCGACTTGCAGGACCTTGGATGTGTTCTGTGGGTCCACTAGGAAGGTTTCCAGCTTCTCCATTGAAGCAGTTTGGGATTCTAATTCAATCACCAGGAATCTAGCTCCTCCAGGGATACTTGAGGTCTGGCTTCTGCCATGACAACGTCTAGCGTCGGAGGTAGCCTTCTTCAGGGGCCTCTGACATTTCAGCATCCAGTACCATGTTAACTCGCGGTTCAACCTTTCTCAAAGAGTTGAGATAGCACTCTCTGGATGCCATCTGATCACCCTGAACAGTGGCAATTCCATGTTTTGTGGGGAACTTTATGCAGATGTGATGGATGGAGGTTACTGCCCATAACTCTTTCAGTTCTGGTCTCCCGAAAACTCCATGATAAGCTGATCGGCTGTCAATGACTAAAAATTCCATGAAGTGGTGTGCCACCTGGGACAGAGCCCCCATCTCGATAGACAAAGTAATTTTGCATCTCGAAATATTGCTATCCCCGATGAACCCGTAGAGGGGTGAGGCCATTGGCGTTAGCTCATGATCTACTACCATTTTATCAAAGGACGTACCGTATAGGATGTTGAATGAACTGCCATTATCCACTAGCATGCGTTTTAGCCCTTTGCGGGACACCATGGCTCTGACTACTAGGGCGTCGCAATGTGGAAAGTGCACACATGCCGCATCTTCCTGGGTGAATGTAATAGGCTCCATAGCCCTGCCACCTGTAGATTAGCTCACTATATAGCTAGCCATTGGTTGACTCTTCGCCTCTCCGATATAATTTCTCTGAGCATGTTTTGATTCACCTCTTACATGGGGTCTTCCAATGATAGTGTCAATTTCTCGGATGGGCTGTTGTTCGTCGAAGCAGCTGAGTCCCTCTTGGGGCGTTGTCTGCTCTGGGGCCTCTTCCTTTCTTCGTTTCTATTATTAGGGGTAAATGTCACCTCGTCTCGCCCCTTCTTGGAGAGTCCCTTTGTGCATTGCCCTGGTAATGGTTATCCCTTGTGTTACGAGGGTTGCTTGTAGGCTGGTTTGCACTTCTACATTCGCTTGTGTCATGACCATAGTAGCGACAGAAAGTGCAATAGGGCTACAGTTCTTCTTGGGACCTATTTCTAGGCCTACCACCTCGGCCTCTATTTCTAGAGGTTGAGGGTCGTCCAGTGTTCCTAGTCGAGTTGCCAATATTGGGTCCAACATTTTCATAAGCCAAAGTAGGCACTGCATTCAGTGTGGCAGTGGCTAGTGCTTGTCCCGAAGTGGGGGCCAAGCGTGTCTGGCCCGAGTCCATTGCTGGCTCACTATTTGGGAAGTAGGTCTTCTACCAATCTGCCTCTGAGGTGGAGGGAGTCCCTGGACAGCTCTATTTCTGTGGTCAATCATTTCCTCATTGACAATCTCAATTTTCATCATTTCTACCAACTCATCATATGTGGAAGGATTTTTGCTCCGGACATCCCTCTAGAACAAGGTGTTCATGTTCAGACCTCCTTTTAGGGCTAAAAGGGCTTCCTTATCTATCACCTGTTCGCAATAAGTTATTTCATCAGTGAAGCGAGTAAGGTAGCTCTTCAAGGTCTTCCCTGCTGCTTGCCTCAAGTCTTGCAAGCGCTGTATTAGAGCTTCTCTCTTTTTTCTCGAGAGGTACTGATTTAGGAATGCCTTTTTCAGATCTGGACAGCTCCTTATACTGAGTGGTGCCAATCTGCTATACCACACTTCAGCAGCTCCGCCAAGATTTAGATGGAATGCCCTATATTTCAAAGTCGGAGAGGGTCCTCTAAGACTCATTTGCGTTTTATACTTGTTGAGGTGTTTCTCTGGGTCGCCATTTCCTTCATATTTGGGAATCTTATGAGGGACAAAGTTATGAGGCATCGAAAAGGTGCGAATCTCCCTGGAGAAGGGTCATCATCATCATCAAGTTCATATGACTTGCACGGTTCGTTGGAATCATTCCCATCTGATGTTGGACGAGGTGAAAGCTAGGCAGTTTCACCTCTGTTCCCCCAATCCACCATATTTCGCCTCTCTCGCCTATTCCTAGGCGGAGGGGCCCGAACTTGGCTTCGTGCACGCTCCTGTCGGTGGGCCGTTTGGTGCACGGGTTGGTTCCTATTTTTAGGCGGTCGCCCGATCCGATCAAAAACAATGGCAGACTCTGGGGCTGTTCTTCATATTCCGAACGAAAGTTGTCCTCCCCGGCTGGGACGCTGTCAGTCGGGGCGATCGTATAGCTAGAAGTGTCCATTCCCACTTCTCTTTCAATAGGGACTTCTCCTTGAGGACTCAAATGGGTTCTCTTGCTAGATTCCGTCTCGGTTCGTCTATAGGCTGATTGTTGAGGATTTAGTTGGGCTTGGAAACCACCTTGGTTCTACATTTGCATGAGGAGTTCCTGCATGGCAACGTTTTGAGCTGCGATGTTCCTCATGTTTGTGGCCATGCTAGCCACTTCGACTATTAGTTGGGCAGTTATGTTGCCTCTACGATACCGGTGATGGGGTCGCTAATGTGTGACATTTCGAGAAATTTCTTTTTCAGAGATCTCCCTTGTTCTCTTTGGGTTCACCCCTTCATCGCTGAAACTCATGGTTCGACATGAGGGGCCCCTCCTCAGTAGCAAAACTTGATGTATAGCTGGTCCTTTTTCAAGAACTGATCCCTTTTTCAAAGGAGAATATCAACCGGATATTCGAACAAGCTTTTTGGTGGAAAGACTCACGGTTTAAGTAAATTTCCCGTAGACGACGTCAATCTGTTGACCTCAAAAAATGGTTCCAACACGTGGCCAACAGGATAAGTCTTCAAGTCAGCTCTCCCCTGCACACGTAGCACGTCGTTAGTCACTCGTGGTCTTTCCCAGAGGGGTTGAGAGCGGCTGCGAGCACTCCGACGGTCAAGTCAGTTTAAGGTTCAATCGAAAATAGTCCGCCTGGAAGTTGTTGATATAAAGTATAATGATAAAGTGCTAGTATTGAAGGGAAAGGATGATACTTTTAGTTTGTAGTGTAATAGCTGGTAAAAATGGATTCAATCCCTTCTTCTGGCACAAGGAGGGGGTATTTATACTAAGGATGGGAAGAGGAGAGCCGTTGGATGAGGAGACATGTGTTATCAGATCTTCAAGGCTCGTCCCATCTTAGGTGTCAATCAGTCCCTCCATATATTAGCTAGCATTGAATGTCTCTGACAAAGGCAGCTGATTTGACCGTTTGGGTCCTGCCACATGTCCCATCAATCAGTCAGGGATTTGACTTTGGAAAGATCTTTCCTACAAGAGATCTTTACTGGGGCGAGGCGAAGCAGGTGCAGCGTTGTAGAAGCGGAGTGCGGGCCTTTGCATTTGCTGTGGCTTGCAGATGAATTCGGTTCTTCTGTTGGGCGTGCGTTCAGTTCCTTCCTGATGTAACCACTTCGGCATTTGTAAGCAGCTCGTCCCATGCGCAATCACCTCGACCACATCTAATGACATGTGGCGGGTCTGACACAGCCCTGTAACATAAATAAAAAATCGAACACACCTTATGAAATGAAGAAATCAAAAAAGACTATCTTTACTGGCTCATTAGACTTCATGTTCCATGAAAATAGAACGCGTTGAACCACTTCTTCATAAAGGAACTGCAAATCCATATCACGGAAATGCTGAATACTTCACTCATTTATAAGCTATTCGATAATTGTAAAACACCCCCAACGAATTCAATGCTTAAGTGTATTTAACTTATGTGGTGTTTGGTGTGGATTAAAATCAGATTTTTAGTGGATTACGATAGAAGTTTTTGAAATGTGTGGTTGAAAAGATGTGGGACCCATGAAAGATGTGGTTGATATTGATTGTTTGACTTTAACTTAGATTAAAATAAGATTTTATTCAGGCCCAAACAGGCCTTTGGGCTAGTAATTAAGAAAAAACTTAATTAATAACGCTTTAATAAACTTTATGGAAGCCAATACTCGTTTAGAAGTTGTGCTTAACAAGTCCACCTAATGATTGCGATAAATAAGTGTATTTTTATTGTTTCTGCTCCTAATTAAGCTAGACAAATTGATTTGCCAGTGGAAAACCGTCTTCTATAGTTAAGGAGAAGAAATATTTACATTCTTG
>CAIGRR010315008.1:0-10232 GCA_903798365.1 Fraxinus sp. 1973-6204 | reverse complement strand
CAATCAATTATACCAATCAAGAAAGAGAATTGAAAAAGTAAGAACAAATAGGAAAAGTAAAAGAAAAGTTCTGCTGCTGCTATTCCGTTGAATGGCTTGGGACAGCTCTTTGTTACCAAGCTGTACATTCTTTGTTGCTTCAACAGCCTGTTAAATGAAACAGAAATAGATTTGAAGGTTACGTATCATTACAATCAAATGAACAAAGACCCAAAAAAGATCATGTTTTTGTACTTAACAAAAAGTTACTTGAAGACAATCCAGATTATGCACTTTTACATCATCACAAGTAAACTCTATCATATATACATTAGTCATTAGGAACATTTAGCAGACTTTTATTATTCTCTGGGTACAATCTCCCAAATGATAGACGCATTTGCAAGGCATAATCTGCTTATCCATAGCTTCATGAAAGGTTGTTTCCATGTTTAGAAAAAGAGTAATGAGATTTATCATCATGATGATAGAACATCGGTGAACTGGCAACCCATTATCCCTCAAATTTCTCTCTCTCCTCCCCCTCTCTCATAAAGATTGAACAGCTTAATTCCATTATTCCCTCCCTCTCTCCACTTCATTTATGTACACTATGTTCGAAAGGGATGCCTTTCCGCAATATCCCTTAGATCACAATGATGTACACCACTACATAAGTAGAACTGCTGCAAATTGAGTACTGATTCCGATAACTGTACCTAAGATCTGTTTACTCTATAAAATTGCATATTAGAGTAAACATAATTATCAAACTAATGTAGTTGAAGATGAGGTTTCACTCATTTTACTTATAAATGGGATGTAAAAAAGAAGTGAGCCATAAACTATATTTCTGAGTTGACATTGCATGTTGCCATTTTCTGTCAAACAATTAGAAGATGAAGGTTAATGAAATCGTGTATTCTCTGACCTGCTCATACAAATGCTCTATCTGTTGGGCCTGTTGCAAAACATGTGTGGACATAAGATGGTTCAGCGCAGACATTTCCACCATCTTTGTCTCAGTTTCTTGCACAGCATCTAGCATGCTCGCCAACTCAACCTATATTATTATGACAAGTAGTGTTGCAGAAAGCATCATTCTTGTGAACCACAATCAAACATTTTCTCAAGCTCCATGTATGTAGAATCTTACAGATATCAACCAAAGTACTAATTACCTGGAGAGCGCGTGTCTCATCATCGAGAACTTGCTGCTGGACTCCAATGGGCTCTGCTTGAAAATCATTAGCCTCCCCAACCTTTGAATTGTTTACTTCGGTGAACTGCAAATTGCTGGACTCTGTAACATTTTTTCTGCCACTCTTCAGTTTTCTTCTTGGCGTTACTCTGTTAATAGCATCTTGGAAACGTATGGCTCTCAGCTGATCAAACTTCGATGTAACTGAATGAAGCTTTTCGCTTAAAATCAATACCTGTACAACAATATTAAACACCATTTTTATTCTAGCTGCTTGTTTCATTGACAAAATATTACCAAGACTGAAACAGATATATACTTTCGATGATAATTAAAAAATCATCATGATCAACACTCCTTACCCTACGGCAATCAAAAGACAAAAACAGATGTATAAATATCTGCAATACAGTTAAAACTGGAATCCACTTCCCGATATGGGAGAGAATAAAATCGCGATTATCAAATTGGAAAAACTGCGGCAATGAGATTTACATCCAGGGGCTTTTACTCTTTTTGATATATCAAGTCTGAAACAGTCAAGTTTACATTGAAAATTCTCTTACTGAATATAAAGCGAAAGAGCATTCATTCAGAAAACTAGACTTGGAATTGTAAAATGTACAACAGACGTGATAATACCCAGGCAGCATATGAAATCAAACAATTAATGAAACTCATACCACTCCATGTTTGTGTGCTATAGTATCAGCATTCAAGTTGTCACTCCTGATACCAAGCCATCCTTTTGAATTTGATTCTTCATCATTTATACTATTCTTGAGAACATCTATTTGCTCTTTGCATGAGTTGATGAATACAGTAACCTTAAAAAAAACAGAGGTACAAATAAATATTTGAACCAACTAATTATACAATGCGTGCTCCTTTATAGGTTGTGACGCAGACAGAAGCAAAAAGAACAATAAGACGATTACAAATCGTTGGTTTGCGTGTGAATACCGAAAAGCAATTTCATTAATATTAATAATCAAAATCCAAACGATTATAACAAACCCATAAAGTGATTAAATAAGAGAAAGGAAAGAAAAGAAAAGAAAAGAAAATATTGGATTCAGCTAGACTAGATTTCGGCTCCATCATTCTCCTCCGGTTAGAGAAGATTCATCCTCGAACCTTGCGAAGTGCCTTCATCCCATGTTTCATAACGTTGGCAATCTGTTCAACTACTATTTCAGCTGCATTCATGTCATTGGAAGAATCTGTAATCCCATCCAATTCACGCTTTGATATAACATAAAGAGTATGCAAAACGTTTTGCAAACCCACAAATATTTTTCTGATTAGGCAAAGTCTACTCGATGCTGATAAATAATTAATCTCACCAACCAAATCCATGTGTGGAGTCTTTTACCACCTCATTATACCAAGTCTTTTACCACCTCATTATACCAAATTTCATAGCCCCCAATGAAAGTATCATGATAGATAATAAAAAAACCAAAATCTTGAGAAATCACACAAATAAGCAAATCAGCTGGTGAAACAAAGAATCCCTTGAAAATGCCAAATTCAAAAATGGGATCCCCTCTAAGAATTTACCACGCAAGAATAAATTTGTACCAAATAGAACATCGGTATTAATGTTCTTTCCAAAACGGTATTCTCCCAATATGTTTTTCAATTTTTATATTTCTCTTTAATTGTGTCAACATCCATGTTAAAAACAGGTGCAGTGGCATGCTCGTTTGAGTTCTCAATGATGTGTCTACACTGGTTTCACACAACCTGCACCCACAACTGTCATGTTGATCCCTATAGTTACCTCCCTCATGCCGACCTTCTACACTCATTCATGGGCCTTCAACGTATAAATCTAATTGCATGCACAGATTGATTCGCCTCTAGATTATGTCATATTTTCCCCGTACTGAATCTCAGTCCGATAGGACTTCATAAACATCAACCATTCTCTTTTAAAAACGTGGTTGTACTCTGATACCAACTGTCGCAGATAGAAGCGAGCAAGAACAATATCATAGGATTACAATTCATTGATTAGCGCACAAATACCGAAAAGCTCCGTGGCACGGACACTTCAACTAGGGTAATGTTTCCGTGTCCTACTCTACCATGGTTATTTTTTTCTTTATCAAGAATATTATATATTTTTAACTTAAAGTTATTATTAAATAACAAAATACTCATATTTAAAAAATTTCGACGAGAAAAATTAATAACAATTATAAAACTAAATTTATACTATATCAATAAAAAAATTTAAAAAAACTAATTAATGAGTGACATGTCGTGTCGTGTCGTGTCGTGTCGTGTCGTGTCAGTAATTTTTTGAAAAATTGCATGTTGACATGTTCATGTAGTGCTTCATAGCCGAAAAGCAACCAAGAATTGGAAAAAACTCTCACAACTTCATTAATGTTAATAATCAAAATCCAAATATAACAAAACTTATGAAGTGTTTAATAGAGAAAATCCTAACACCTAATTAATTAAAATGCAGGAAAGAAAATATAGGATTCAACAAGGGGTAGATTTCGGCTCCATCAAGTTGAAATGGAGAACATATCACTAAGTAAATATAGATAACAAGATAGTCAAAATATTATCAAGTACATAAAGATATTTGAAATTAAATTGTATCAAGCATCCGAAAGTCGAAAATTAATAACTTCAACAAAAAGTGAAGATAACTATGAGATTTTGCTCTACTAATTTATTGGAGGCAGGTCTTCTCCACTACATTTTATTTCACCAGCATAGGGGGGGTTTTATCGTGTCCTCTTACAGATGTACTTCTACAGGACGATGGATGGGGGAGGAGGCTTTATATTTTTCTCTCTTTTTTCTTTTGTCGGCGAGGGAAAAGATATCTCCTAGACAATTTCAAACTCTCAATGGTGATTTTATCCTAGCAAAAATTAAACATATTTAATTTATATACCACGAAGCATTTCTACTTTTTAAAGGGAAATATTACTTGTTATGCCCTATATTATGTATTTGAATTGTTTAATACAAAGCTTTAAAGTTTGATAAGAAAAAAGATCAATAAAAATCAATAATTTTCAGTCTCACTGGAAAATTGTATATCATTCTATGCTGTCTATCATGTCTGAAAATTACTCTACTCTGCATATACGGTATATGCGCGAGTGAATTCAAGCCACTCAAGAAAATTACAATAGTTGCTAACTTGATATATTCACATTTACATATCCCTTTTAGACTAAGGATAGAAAAGAAGGTATCTTGGGCAATAATAAGCACAACAATTTCTGTGATGCTTGTAATTCATCAGACATCCTCATGACAGAGAACTTAACAAAAAGCATACATCAATTTCACTAGAAATTAGTTAAAAGCAAACTCATTATGAATGCTCCCTCAATTTAGACAAATACAAAAAAAAAAAAAATTCAAATCCTTACTTCATGCTCGATGCTATCTCTCTCTTGTTCAGTGGTACGACGGAGATCCAAATAATCCTTCTTATGTGTCATCAAGAACTGCTCCAGAGCACAAATGCTTTCGAGCTGGCAGATGAACGTAATAGAAGCTTTATATCTGAATATCTTTCAACTTTTTTGCTATCATCAGCATAATTGTAACTAATATGGAATAGCAAGATACATATAGGCCATCAAAATAGATACCGTCTTCAGGGCTGCTTTGGTGAAAGGAGACCTTTCGCGTGTTTTGTGGAGGATAAAAGATGCCATTATTGTTGCTGTTTTGGACTGCCAGAAATATACAGAGCTCAGAGATTTAACTCATTTAAGTGGAATTATCAGCCATTATACCAAAATTAAGCATATGCATTCAATGTAAAAAATGGGAAGCTCTTGCAATATCATCTTGATTGAAAAATAAACTCAATGAGATTGGAAAGGAACCTCATTATATCCCAAATTCAATGCAGCCCGGTGAGCTGAATCTTTAAAATCTTCAGTTCTGTCTCTAACTTTTGTCATTGTTTCACCTCTATTTCGTGAGGGAGGAAAAATATAATGCCCTGTTCAGAAAAAAAAAATCAGTAAAACTTAATTAATCGCCATAAAAAGGAAACAAATTAGTAAATCACAAATTTGCATTTGAAATATTATACTAGCAGAACAGGATAGAGGTTTTGATAATTATTCAAATCTAGTAAAATAAAATAAAACTTCCTAATCTTTAGAGAAAGAAGTAAAATTTTATGAAATCCCATACAAGGGCGGACCAAGAACAATATGCCAAGGGCTGGAAATTGAAGAGATCAATATACGAACAAAATTAAGAGAAACAACAAGTTACAAGCAAAATCTCCTTTAATTATAAGCAAGAACTCCTTCAATCACTAATAACCACTACCAAAAAAATAAATGAAAGGTTAAAATTAAGATCAATATAAAGTAGCAGCATTGCAAGAGTATCAATTTGCCTCCAAGTTNAAAATTAAGAGAAACAACAAGTTACAAGCAAAATCTCCTTTAATTATAAGCAAGAACTCCTTCAATCACTAATAACCACTACCAAAAAAATAAATGAAAGGTTAAAATTAAGATCAATATAAAGTAGCAGCATTGCAAGAGTATCAATTTGCCTCCAAGTTGTCTACCACAACTTAAGTTTAGAAAACAAAGATTCTG
The DNA here is from genome assembly GCA_903798365.1 of Fraxinus sp. 1973-6204. Lineage (NCBI taxonomy): Eukaryota > Viridiplantae > Streptophyta > Magnoliopsida > Lamiales > Oleaceae > Fraxinus > Fraxinus sp. 1973-6204. The sequence goes on along the minus strand of CAIGRR010315008.1, from coordinate 4,442 downwards.
AAATCTAGAAAAGATCCCTTTCATTTATTACAAATCTGGTTAGTATAAAACCAACAATGAGAATGTAAATAGTCAACTTTCTAAAACTTGATTGTTAAAAGGGAAAAAAAAAGTAACAAAATAAAGAAGATACTTATCTGGTTCATTCAACTCCAAAAATTAAATAGAGATAATGTATCTGTTAAGAAAAATAAAATATTATCTTTTTACCTTAATTTAGACTAATAAGGAGGTTATTTAAGGTTAGAAAGAGAAAAAATTAAAAATTCAATCATCCATACTACTTTAAAAAAAAAAAAAACTGAAATCAGACAAAAATATGAACAAGAACCATTCACTCACCTCAAATGCTCGGCTGGAGCACGGAGGCAGAGCCGCATTTATAAATTAGTGATGGCGAATTAAGTTTGGAGTGGAGATTGCCGATCGGAGTCTGTTGTCATGTTGTGTGTCCGTATCGTCTGCAAAGTTCGGGAGAGTGAGGGAGATCCTCGTTGACGGACTGAGATTTGGATAATTGGGGCTTTGAGAAATGGGAATTGGCTATTTTCCTTGGGCCTTTGGCGGTCGGATAATGGGGTTTAATTGGGATGGGCTACATAAATACTGGGCCAGTTTTTCTCTGGCTTAAGGCCCGGAGAGGCAAGGGGCCCCCAAGCAGTACGATTCTCAAATGTGTAATTAGCATGAAATGTCCATATCATTTCCATTTTTTTCGCAAATCTTCCACTTTTTTTAATTTTCAATAAAGTTATTTATTTTCAATGATGTGACAGTTTATATGAAATAAATAAATTAGACAGTTCAATTTATATGAGAGAGAGAAATATGAGATATAATGAGTTGCGATATTTACTATCATGGTGATAAACAACATTACTCTTTTATTTTGCGCATTTCACCCCAGATCAAACAAATGCTTTGCAAATAGTCCATGCCATCCAATTCTATCAAATGCCTTTATTAACTTGTCACATGCATGTCACTTCCTTAAAATGACCAAGGTCTTAGACAAATAATTATTTCAACTGAAAACCCCAAATCCGGACCAAGAAATCCGAAATTTTGCTTCATTCTCAACGTAAAGTGTACAACTTAAAATGTAGTGAACAAATGATTATTACAACTACAATAGGAAAAACATACACTCTCAAAGTGTAAAACCATACCAATAGACTCAAAACTTCTTCGACACCACTAATAGAGTGTCATATAACATTGAGCTCAGATTTTTGCCACACCGAATCATGCACCGTTGTCCACGGAAATGACAATGGATATACTGAGAAATAAATCCGCCGGAAGCCACCAATAATTTTGCCGGAGATATGACATATGAACTTCTTTCACTTGATCACCTCTTTATGCTTTCTCTCTTTTGTTATGCCAAGTCCAAGTGAAACAAGTGAAGGAGTCTTGTAATTATAGAGCCAAAAGAACCATTTGAATTCAAATATTGTACTATGAAAGAGATACGGCTAGTATGCATAATTGATCACAAATGAATTTAATCTATAGTTCATAATACATATCAACTAGCACAATCCTTTCAAAGTGCTCAAGACAAATACTCATGTGCCAAATGGATTTAAGTGATCCACCTCACATAAAGAGAAGACAAGACACACTGCTATACCCAAAATTACTCATGTAGGTAAGTTTGAGATTTCTTTATTCGCAGTGGGTTTAAAACGATTGCTTACAGTGTTGCATGTTGATTGCTCCAAAAAAAAAAAAAAAATTCCTTTTTCCATCATCTGCATTGAATTGGATGTTGGGGGGTTTTGTTAAGTGAATAATCTTCTACTGGTCTGGGACTGAATTTATAGTGTGGACTACTGATTATTTGTAGGAAAATACTTGATAAGCCAACAGGGTGGCATATGAACACGTTTCAGTAACGTTCTTGGACTACTTGAAGCCTTAATACTTCACAAACGAGATGTTATATACTTTTTCTGTTGCACGTGGACCTGATTTGATCTTGGAATTCTATTATAGAAAGCAGAAAAAGTAGTTTGGGAAATGGTTTGATCAGATTGAAGAGGGAAGCTAATGTAAAGAATTTGCTGAGGGACATAAATGGTCAAATGTTGGTGGAGATATACATGTAGAACATAAAACACCACAAGCACTGCCAAAGGAAGCGGTTGAAAAACAGGTGTTTGATGATCCTGGGATTAGTGTGCCCGATGAGGAGAGTGGGAAGGGTGAACATGCCAGTGATAGTGCTATGTCCCAGTATGTAATTGTAGTCACGATGGATAAAAGAGATGTTCACTGGGGTGAGCATGGCCGGCCCTGAAAATTATAAGGCCCTAGATGAAAAATTATCACGAGACTCTTTACACATAATTTTTTTACAGGCGTATTAGCATCAAACGTGGTCGAATTAAACAATATTTCATGATGGGAAACATTAGACCTATGGTACTCACTCACCATTTGATTCGTTCGACAATCAATTTTCACGTTCAAGAAGAAAAAATCATATTTATCCATTAAATTAAAATATTTTATGATATACTACAATTTTTTTTTATATATATCATATATAATACATATTATATAAAACAACACAATAATATCTTATTATAACTAATTAGTCTTCATAAAATTCCTAAGTTCCTTAATTTTTTAAACTGCCCGTTAATTAGTCTTGAAATGTTCCATAAATCAAGCTAATTTATGTTTTTCTCTTTATTAAAAATTATTCATTTTTCGCTAAAAACTAAATGTACTTTCAGAATAAAAAAAAAAAAAGTGTGTAGTAAAATTGAAATTAGAATTTATATTAGTACCAAGTGTAATTTGCACATTTTCAGAGGAAAGAAGAGATGAACTAGAAGATAACGTGGAGGAGCGAGTTGGTATTGGTAAAGCGGCTAGTAAAAGAGTAAATTTTGATTCAATATTGGGTCTAGTTTGTATAATGACCAAGAGGTTTGGGAGTCAAACACAGATTATTGTGATAGGATAAAACTACTTTGTCAGAAAGATTTGATAGAAAGCTTAACGTAATTGCATTTGGTCGTAAATGATTAAATGAAACAGCTGACTGACTATTTTGTAAATTGTCCAATGATATAATTCATGGGGCGCTATATCTGACTTTATGTTAACCTTGGTGTTCATATAGCATGGTTGATTGTAATTTGTGGAGCAATTGGGGTTCGATCTTAGGAGTGGCGGAAGATCAAAGATCGTATGTTTGGTTTGATTTCTCAACAAATCAAGAGAGCTAAAACAAGAAATTAGTTGCCTTCGATTTTTGTTTTTGTTAGAAATTTGAGGAGGTGATATGACGCGATATGAAGTAGAGATTGCACAAACAATAACAAGATTAAAATAAAACAAACAAGAAGATGAAATTGGCAGAGAAAATAATACTTTATTAATGAGAACCAATAAAGAGAAAATACAATCCTGCAATTTCAGGTCTAATAAATTGAATGAAGAGTCTACTATTTATAGAAGACATATCCAAACCCTAAATATGGAAACTAGGTCAAAAATCGCGTAATACCGAAAAATAAGGAAATAAAATTGCGGCCGTCGCTCAAGCGAAGGCTCAGTGACAGGCGGGCGACAGCGTCCCTGCTCCAATTTTACTCATCTTGCTTGAGTGAGAGTCGAGCGTCCGTCCAACGCCGTCAACCTATCTTTTTTCCTTCTCGGACTCTATTTTGACATCTTCTAGCCCAATACTCTAAAATGCGAAACCCTATACCCAATTTGGAATGGATTTGGGTCACAAAACCCAACAATCTCCACCTTCTTCAACCTCCACTCTCTTCGTTGTTTTCAAACCATTTTCAATCTTCGAAGACACTAAAAACACGTTTACTTACCTATTTTTAAAAACAAAGTTGAAAAAACGAGTTTAAAATTTACAGAGAAAACGGAAAACGTCAAAAAAATCGTTTTGGCTGTTTTTGGTTAAAACCAAACCAAAACTTCATTTTTTTATTTTTGAAAACAATTTTTCAAAATGACAAAAAGAACGCATTTTCAGCAATTTTAAAATGAACACTCAAAACACAAAACCCAAAATGTATTCAAAAAAATTGAAATACGAAGAGAACTTCCTCGTAGTTTCCCAACAGATGACAATGCCTACATTCACTTTGCAAGCTGAGGTTGAAGACTTGAGCTGAGCCCAATGCAAGTTTTTTTTCGTTTTTACTAAATTCTCTTCAAACTTTTGTAAATGTTGAGATTTAAAGTATAGATATCAATGCAGTGAGTTGCAAAAAGTTTGGTGGGCTGGGATAGGCAGGAAAAACTTGAGCTTGTAATGGGTGCCATCATTGGTGCAAGCAGAGGATGTCCAAGATCTTTTTGGTTAATATTAACGAAATGCTTTCTATAATTTCTGTAGGCGTTCACCTACTAATGCATCATTCTTTTGGTATTATGTTCATAATTGAGGTACCTAAGCT
>CAIGRR010314939.1:0-13946 GCA_903798365.1 Fraxinus sp. 1973-6204 | reverse complement strand
GACGTTGAACGTGTAAAAGTCCCCAATATTTTGCATTTTTTAAAAAAAATTGATTCAACATTTGATGATGTATTGTGTGATTGGAGTGCTTCAACTCCTGGCATTCCCCACCCCCCCCCCCGCCCTTTTGTTTTCTCACATTTTCCTTTGAATGGGGTTTTGGATGCTGTTGATTACATTGGATCTTCCTACCGATGTAGCATTTATCCAACATTTTTGGTGAATACAATTCATATAGCCAATCACGATCAAGACTTATTTTGTTGTTTAGGTACAATATAGTATACAAAATCCCCTGTTTTGATTTCTTATTTGCATCACTTGATTGTGAGACTAGTTTGTCTGCTATATTTTACTTTTCTTGGACATGCTGAAGAATGATTTTGTGTTTTGATTATTATCTTCTTGCCTTGATCTGGTTGGTTAATAAGTGAGCCGCAACTGAACTCTTATTTTTATTTCTAGAATGAACGTGGCCGTGTGGATGTGTGGTCTGAGAAGTGCCTCCCACCAGGCACTGTCCACTTGCGGTTGCCGAGGGTGGGTCTTGTGGCCAAGAGGCTGGATATTGACTATGCACCTGCTATGGTTGGATTTGAATTCAGAAATGGCCGGTCATTCCCAGTAGTTGAGGGTATTGTTGTTTGTGCCGAGTATAAGGATGCTATTCTAGAGGTAAATAAATAATTGTTTATTTTGGATTTCACTGTGTTAGGCTTGCTACCGTGTTTTCATGCTGAATTTGATGGAAACTTGTTTCTCAGGCATATGCAGAAGAAGAAGAGAGAAGAAAGGCTGAAGAGAAAAGGAGGAATGAAGCACAAGCTCTTTCTAGGTGGTATCAACTTCTTTCTTCCATCATTACTCGGCAAAGGTTGAACAACTGCTATGGGGATGGGGATTCATCACAACCCTTCATTGACATCCCAATTCCGGATAATAAATCCAGTATACCTCCTAGTTGTACCAACCAAAAGAACGTGTCTCCCAGATGCCATCAAGTTAACACACCAGATGAAAAACATGATGCCCGGTCAATTATACCTACAGAAAACCACGAACATGAATTTATCGTGGATGATCAGACTTTTGACGAAGAGAGTTCATCACGATTGAAGAAATGTTGGTGTGGATTCTCAATACAGTTTGAGGAGATATAGAACCTTTCCCCCAAATAGTTCTGTTATTGCATCATATTGTGTATGTTACTCCATACCAATCCAATGGAGCATAAATGTCACTCTTGACTGCATTTGCGCTCTTCTTTGCCACTTGCATTTTAATTATCATGTTTTTGTTTGTGCTTGGCTTTACACTTTATTGCATCTGCTGATTCAAGATATATGGATATTTCTTGCAACTTTTCTCCCACCATTTTTGTAGCTCTTAATTGGAAACGTAGCGAAGTATGCCTTCTTTGCATTCAACTTTTGAGAGGGAATTGGAATGCTAAGGGAATTGGAATGCTATTCAAATTGCACTTCCGACCGTTGCTGCTGCCATTAAATCTTGGTAGAAACTTTTCATCCCTAATTACTTCTTCGAACTGGGTTCAAGACAACCAATTGTTTTAAAGGGACCCCCGATTACGAGTCCTTGAGGAAAAATGCAATACATTTCATCATTCCCAACAATATCTCTACGACTTTGTTTCAGGTCTCCAGGGCAACCCTTTTATCATGAGCTGTGTTCTGTATTAGAGTTTGTTTGCACTAGAAGGAGATATTAAAAGAAAATAAGAGTTTGGAATTCTGACTTCTATTCAATTTGAGAGGCCCAATATGTTTTCCTGGAATACAGGGATCAGATTCTTTGCCGAATGTAATGATTCGCAAAATTCTGTGACGACTTTGAATTATTACATGATAATGGTTAGGGAAGAAATGATTCCATAACTATATATTCCCATTCTTGGTTCAGGCTTGTAGGGCTATTTCTGATATGGGATTGGTTAAACAGATTCATTGTCACGTTCTTAAACTCTGGCATGGCTGTAAATGCAATTGTTTTCACAAAATTCTCTTCTGGCTGCTTATTCAATTTGTGGGTCATCAGGTGATGCACGCTTATTGTTCGATGAAGTGCTTGAGAAGGATGTTGTTTCATGGGGAACTTCAATATCAGGGCTTGTTGAACAATTATTGCGAAGCACTTCAAATGTTCAGGGAAATGATTGCTGGTGATTGCCATATGCCACCTAATGTCGCTACTATAATCTTGTTGGCTTGTGGTAATTTAGGATCCTTGGATTATACAAACTGTTATCATGCTTTGCTAGAAAAGGCTGGATGGCTTGAATTGGATGTCGCCATTGCTAATTCACTAATAAATGCTTATGCAAAATGTGGAAGTATGAAATGTGCAACAAAAGTGTTTGATGACGTGCATGATTCAAAGAGGGATGGATATCCTTGGACTGCAATTATATCAGGATACGCAATGCAAGGGGAAGGAGTTGATGCTCTAAATCTGTTTTCTCAAATGAAGCAAATGAATGGACTAACTCCTGATGCTACAACTTTCGCCACGACTCTTTCAGCTTGTGCACATTCAGGACAAGTTGAAGACGGTTTAGCATTTTTGAGTGTATAATTATAAAATACGAGATTCAGCTCAATCTTAAGCACTGTGGTTGTATTGTTGACCTCTTGGGTAGAGCCGGGACTCAAGCAAGCTTATATTATTGTCCAAAAGATGCCAATGGTACGGAATCTGGCCATATTGGGATTGACAATGTGGAGTTGGGGGAAACCATCCTGAAGAAGATTGAGCTGGTTAGTGAGAGAAGTGGGGGAGTCCTGTGCTATTATCATATATGTATGCAAAGGAGAATTAATGGAGAAAAGTCAGTCACATTAGGATATAAATGAGAGGAGTAATGCAAGAAAAGCCCCCAGGTAGAATCTGGATTCAAGTTAAAGATGCTGTCCATGAGTTTGTGATTGTAGATAAATCTCATTCCCAAGCTATGGAGTTAGACATGGTTTACAGGGATTGGAAGCTTATCAACATTTTGTTCACATGTTTGCCCTGTCAAATGATGATTCGAACTATCTCAAAATGGGAATGCATAAAATTTATCGTCATATTTTGTCTTCTAATTCCAACTTCAGTGTGCTCCGTTAAATAGTTTGTTCTGGCCAATGATGCATCTCACTAAACTTCATTGTCACGAGTAACAGTGCTAACCATCCATTTATTTTCCTTGAAATATGATCTACTTTTAACTGAATCCACAATATAAGTTGAATTGATTCGAATTATCTTAGAAACATAAACAGTCATTCTTCTGTACCCCAGCAATAAATCACGTGCAGGGCTTCCAGCCAAGTTTCTAGCACAGACTTCAGATCATGAAGATGCTGCAGAATTTCTTGGAGAAGAACCACTCCTTTATCTCCTTTCTTCATGGAGCTTAAGCAGTGGTTCAGAAACTCCCTATCTGCTTCAAGAGCTTGTAGCCTCTGATACTCGTGATGAAGCTCCTCTTGGATGGAGAGCTCGTTCAGTTTCAATTCAGATTCACTGAATAAACTATTATTCATCCCAGTTGGTTATTGATCTCCACTTGATTCAGTTCCCCTTCTACACGTTCAGTATCAGCTGCGTCAAGAAGTGGGAGGAGTCTCTTTGCCATGGGCCTATTTCTTCTCTCTGAAGGCTTTCTCCTCCAAGAACATCAGAAAACATATCCAATGTCCTGTTTTCTTAAGGACTGAAAAAACCATTAGTCTTGTTGTACTTCTTAACATTTGTGCACGTGAAATTCTCAGCTGGTTTTATATATGCAGATAACTGTTGCTCATCATCACCCAATGCGAAAAGTTGGGCTTCCAAAGCCTTGAGATCCTCAAGGATGCACAATCTCTCTTCCAATTCTGCTAGGGATATGTCAGGTACACTCAAGTAGAAGTTGCATTCCAAATGCATATTTCGTTGATCTTTTAATGCAGCTCTTATATTTACTCTTGTCAAAGACTTGTCATCAACTTCAATCTCACTGATTATGCTTCCATCTAAACAGCCCTCAATGCCTAATTCCACGTTCTCTAACATTAGCAGCTTCATGGCTAACAGGTGTAGAACATTCCAAAAGGCTTGAAGAGTAGGCATGGAGTATACGGATTTCTGCACAAACTCTCAGCACAGCAACAACATTTTTTCACTCCATTTTATGCTGTGTTCTCTCCCTCCCATGTACATAAAACAATATTTGGTGATATATCAACTGTCTTTGCACTGTGGACAGGTCGAGCCTGGGAGCAATCCATACACAAACTCTTTGATTCTGTCAATCTTTTGCGATTCAAACAATAGGTCAATTTCAATATCTTACTAGCATGTTCTTCACAGATATGATCGGGGTAAGAGTTTGTGTGCTTGTTAGACTGCAGTATGTGATTTAGTTGAGAACACCATGTGCAGGGTTGTTTAAGGCCAAAATAATTGGTGAAGTCTCTAATCAGATAGAGAATAAAGAGTTGAGAAGTATCAAAATCCACTCAAGGACTGCATACACTAGAATCACAGTGGTTTCGTGTATGGATATCCTTGTTACGCAACATTCTTGCAAACTTATTGTCTGCCATGAATGTTTCTTGGCTATCTTTATGTAAGTCACTTATGCTACGGGACACATAACTGCGTGTATGAATGGGAGAAGGGGAGAGGAAGAGGGAGGAAGAGTTGGTGTGCAGTTGTGTCCTTGGAAAAGTTTAGATGAATTAAGTTATACACTGGCGCCTTGTCCACTTGTAGCATTGGTTCATTTTAAGAACTAGAGCAAATTAACACGATTGACAATATTCATTCTAATATATTTATCTTAAACAGCTTAAACTTTTAAAAAAGTGATTCAAATGTATGATTAGCGAGTTGTTTGCAACTCATATGATCCTATATTAATCAAACTACTTTTAGAAAAAGCTAGGCAATTCGCCTCCAACCCCAAAATAATAATAATAATAATAATAATAATAATAATAATAATAATAATAAAATGGAGTTATTCTTAATTATTCAGTTCAAACTTCAAACACATCAAGGAAAATTGGCTCAAATGGTCCCTAACATTTGTCCATCCTGCATTTTTTATCCAAACCTTCAAATTTTGGTTCAAATGATCTCAAATCTTTGAATTCTTGGCACAATTGGTCCTTTAGCTGAAAGAAAAATGGAGGGCATCTAAGAATATATGCTTCATAGTCCATTCAAAGAGGAATCAGCCTCAAATTTGATAAATTTTTCATAAAGGTATTGTATAGTTGCATATTATTATTTTGTATAGTGCTACATTGTTATAAGCTGGCAACAATGGAAAGCAAGGTGGAAAGGCATAAAAACATCAAACGTGTGGATCAAATTAAGGGAACATGATGCTTGCTAATTTCTGCTTAATGTCTCTCCCTGCAGGGCTCTTTTCTGTGGTTGCATTACATTTCTCACCAAGCATCCATGCATTGAAAGTTTTTTTTTTTTCCCGATAAATGTAGTGATTTGTTCAGATAGAATCGTGAAAAGTAGTTCACATAAATAAAACTCAAATTTATAGTGAACAAAAATGTCTGGCTTAGCCTTAAAAAGATAAAGAAGCAAAAATTGTCTTTTCTCCTTCTAAAACATGGAATTTAGGTACTTCTCAAAGACACGGTAAAGGGTGCTTGAAGATAAATCAACATGGCATTAGTTACCAAAAGCCTACATAGTAATATCACATTGAGTCGGCACAGGGCAACAAGAGAAGGCCTACACAACAAACAATGTAGTTATTCTCTATCACTGTTTCTTTTTCTATTATTTCTCTGGGAATTAATCCCGAACTCGTATCAGAAAAACTTGCGAGAGAAGAAAACAAACTCTGAGATACCAAAAGACACAAGAGAGGGCAATCTAGGATAAGTACGACTTTTATTTTTTAGAAGAACAATGGCTGATCAAGAAGAATCCATATTTTTAAAAACTCTTGAACAGCGCTGATGTTCTAAACTGCCAGAGAAATAATCATCCTAAACTAGACCTAGTCACTTCATATGCCAAGAAGCATGTTGCGTGTGCAGGCACACTGCGGGCCATTGCGGGCCCGAATCCCTTGTAGAGGCCTTTCACACCAGATGATGCCAAGATATTCTTAAATGCATTAACTGAGCCACTGAACTTTGGATTCTTGTAATCGTCAACCTGAATTGCGCTCTTGATAACATCAGCTGGGTAAACGGAAATCCAGTATGCAGCTCCAGCTAAGCCTCCAGCCGCCATTAGTGATCCTCTTCCCAATTTAGAAGTGTCAGGGCCTCCGGCAAGAAACTGCTTCAGAGCTTCATAGACACCAAACATAGCAGCATTTCCTGGTCCTTCACGTGCCATGGTAGGTACCAACCCCTTGAACAGACCCCTTGCACCTCCTTCAGACTTAATTACATGTCTTGCCACATCCATTGGTCCACTATATTTAATAGCAACAGCAGCAGAGCCAGAGCTTGCCAGTGCACTCTGGGCTTGTAATCTGCATGAACGTAACTATTCAAATCCTTAGTTGCATATTTCTTTATAGGCAAACATGCTAACCAGCTACAAATCATTTTGATTTTATTCGTCGTGTCTAACATGTTCTATTATTATCGCTACATACTCTTCTACTAGCCAATACATAGCTTATCTTTTCAGAAAAAAAGATATATAACAGAATACTTTCAAGATTAAAATCTAAAATCCTTATATAAATTTCATTCAGGCTTACATTATATTATCAGTACATACTCTTCTACTGGCATAGGCATAGCTTATCTTTTCAAAAAAAATATATATATAACAACAGAATACTTTCAAGATTAAAATCTAAAATCCTTAAATAAATTTCATGTTAAAATGATTCGCCCATAGAAATTTCTCTGTCAGAAAGCATACCATGCAGTGCAGAGATTAAGAGATAGTCAGCAGGTATTTATATTATATTAAGGGTTTTTTTCTCTGTTTTATTTCTGTAGTGAGTATGTCAAGTGATTCTATTACTTGGGAATCTCCAAATCGTTTGGTCCAATATGTTGTAGGCTACAATGGTAAAATCAGCTTAAGCAGGATTTAGTACCCTATCATGTTTCAGATAAAGATAGCAGCAAACATTTTCAAAATTGGAAAAACAGACCTGCACTTGATCAATTCAGTTGGGCAGACCAGAAAGGACACAGCAACTCCAGCTCCAGCTCCACAAACGACCTGCTGGTTCACTGTAAGAGGAACACCAGGTTCGGACCTCAACAGTGCCTCTATTTGACCCCGAACTGTGAAGAGAAATGCATTCAAGGCAGCTACAGTGGCAAGTGGGGCCCCCATGCCTTTATACAAACCCCTTGGGCCTTCTGCAGCTAATGTTTGTTTGACAGCATCCATGGCACCCAAGTATTTGGGAGGCTGACCAGGAAGTGGTGCAGGCTGGCTTTGGAGCTTTACCTTGATAGTATCAAAAGGGTGCCCACATATCAATTGTACTGCCCCTCCAACAGTTCCAGCAGTCAGATCTTTAGCTACATCGCCCATCTGAAAATTTTATAATATGCAAAGTGAAGTTTGATAGCAAAATTACAATGCTTGAGCAAATCCAGATATTTTCAAGGGTCAAATTGCTCGATTCATATAATTGTGTTGGTGTGAGAAACAAACCATTAAGATTCATATATTTGACATAACGTCTACGATCTGAGAATTGCAGAAGACTAAACCAGATAAATCTCCAATTGATTCACAAAATTGGTTGCAGCTGCGTCACAAATCAACATTTAAGCTTGCATTTCTAATCTATATCCTTTACTGACAATTTTCTTTCTTAATTTGAAATGTATTACTGATGCAGGAGCATATAATTTGTTAACGAATAAGAGAAAGAAACAGAAATAAAGGGTTGCAAAGAAGAGAAGAATTGAAGGGCAAAGGAAATAAATTTTTATTCATATCATATGATTATGAATTACAATGAATAAACCCTTTATTATAGAACAAATAATCTAAAAGAAGTTAATAATAAAAGAACTACTACTAAGCTAGGACTTTATCAAAATAAACAAACTAATATAATCTAATTAAAACACTTATTATTCAAATTAAACTATGTATTAAAATTCTATCCAACTTCTGTCTTTATCTTATCTTGATCTCCATCAATTACATTAGAGGTTATCTCAAGATATCTCGACAGTTACCAATCATCACCCATCCATACCTAGATTAAAATAACTAAAACTCCTTTAAGAGCATGCTTGGCTTGCTTCTTTCCTTCTTTCTACAAAAGAAGCAGCATTTTGTTTCCCCAAAATTAGCTAAAAAAATTGTCTTCTCTGGGCAGTAAGAACCTTTTACATCCAAACAAAGCAAGTTTTGGCAACTTTTGTAGCATTTCATCTAACCAAACTCGCTTTAAATCACCCAACTACGTTGATGGTTAATCTTTGGGGATGTCATCAATTAGATTACCATAACTGCTTAATTTTCCTTGTTGCTTTTAACTTTTCTATTTCATGTTATTCAATTTTCAGCCAATCAACTTCCTAAAATACAAAATGAAAAGTGAAAAAAAAAATTATTAGCACTGATTAACATTTAAGACTAACTAGAAAACTAGAGTTACAATCAGTCAATCATATGAAACTAAAGAAAAAATATGTAATTTATTCAAATTTTTAAAATTAGATTAGACTAGCACTATTTTATAACAGTTTCTCTCCCAAATGTAACGTCAATCATATCAAACAGGAAATTTATTTCCCAATCATATCAAACAGGAAATTTATTTCCCTTCCCTCTGAAAATAATTGCATCAAATTATCTTAGCCTATTTTTTAGCCCCATTTTTTAGGAAATAAATTTTGTAATAGTGATTTTTTTTGGAGAATATGTGGTTAAAAGGTAAAGAAAAGTTTTGGGTTTATATGCAAAATTATTTTACTGAGAGAATGTGTGGTTGAAAATGAGTTTGAGGAAAAATGAATTTTATGAAAAGGGGCTCAAACAGTGTCTTAATTTTTTTTCTCCAGATCAAGAGAACAAGACAAATAGGACCCACAGTCACTTGTAAATCTCATGCGATAAAAGCAAATAAGAATGAGACTCGAAGCCTAGAAGAAGTATGTAACGAAAATTGTACCCACCAGAGAAAATAAAAGATAACATGGAATTTTGTCGCAAGGACATCCCCAAAAGAAATAAGGAGATAAAGTATGATCTCTTCTTGATTACAAAAGAGGCAAACACCGGTCAATAAAAAGACAGAAGTAAATAATATTGAACGTCTTTAGTATTATCCCCTCACCAACTACAAAAGGGGAGTGAACATCAAATGTCAAAAGTGATTTATGACTCATAAGCTTCAATTGATGTATCTTTCGTGTCACCAACATCAAAGCTCGCTTCTCGATAATAACTGCTAAGGAGCTCAAAACACTTGGGTCATCCTAATGTTCTGTGGAAGTACTTTATCACCTAGAGTCGAGGTAAATGTACAAAACAGATATGAAAACATTGTTAAGAGGAAGGGTAAGAAGCAATATCACTCCTACAATAGCACCCATAATGTCAAGCACATGTTATTGATTAAGTAGAATGCATCAACAAAATAGAACCCACAAAGTCGAGCTATATCACTCTACAACTGCAGAAATCATGAATTACATCATGTCGTCACTTGTATTAAGGACCACAAACATCATGAATAATTAAATAGAATGATTTCAACCATTTCATAAAGCAGTCCACCCATATTTTTTGTTGATGGTTAATATATAGCAAAAACTCAGAGGTTATAAAAAAAAACTAGACATTCTTAATAAGTAGCTACTTATCCATAATCAATTTGGTGATCCATTAAGTTGCAAACAGCAAACCTGAAACTAATACAAAAAACAAATAAGATGCTTTTGGTCCTCTCAAGGCAATGTGCAGTGATAACATATCGAGAAATCGAAAACCCAGTAAAAAACAGTTCTACTACCTCTAGTACTATATTAATCTAGGGTAAGCTCAGAACCTCCATTAGATGTTTGTCCTGGTTATTATGGTTTCCCTCCAACTAGGTCTATTATCAGAGTACTTTTCAAAATGTTGTCAAATCGTCACTTCACAAGAGACAAGAGGACTGTCTTCAACCATGTCTCCTCTGAAATCCATGCTTCCCAATTCATACCACCTTTAATAGAAAATAGGATATGAAGCTATTCCGTCTAGATCCACATGAAAAGTACCTTGATTGTCAAAGCTACATTCACATATAAAGATGTCTACAGTATTTCTAGTTTATTCATTGGTTGACAGATGTTGATAGTGTGGAAAAGATAACTCCAAGTGAGATCAAAGTAGCCTCCACTTATCCTACTTGTTCTCTTCTACTTCTGTTGTGAACAAGACTAGTATACGACACTTTTAACACCCTTTGTACATTATTTACTCAAGATACTTGTAACTTGATGACTATATGCATTATATATTAATATAACCAAAAGAATATGCCAATGAACAGCTAAATAACCCCTTCTCTTCAACCCTATAGCATTAAAAAACATATATCGTTTCTCAACATAATTCCCTTGAACACTTTTGGTCAACATAGACATTCACCAATCATTTTAGCTTTGCCACACTTATAATTCTCACTATTTATCCAATGGAGATTCAAGAATCAATCAATTGGTCCAAAATAAGATATTAATCTGAATACTATGTATAAAAATATATGTCTGCATCTCTCTTAGTAAATCAATTCATAGATTCAACACAAAGCACCACGATTTCCCAAGGATATCTTTTCATCCGTCAAGACAGTTCCAAACTTCCATGCATTTAGCACTATTTCAACAGAATCAAGCATACACAATGACTTACAACTGAAAGCAGTACAATACCAAAACATATGATTAAAATGATATCATTCATATATCTAAATTAGAAGAGTAACTCTATTCATAGTCATCGACTGCCCATAGTCATCTTACTTGGTAGCTGCACTAATTTGTAATTTGAGGCAAATCACGACTGTTGACAATCGCTTACAATGAATAACATTATTCAAATTAGAAACATACCGTGCCCTGTTCCTTTTAATCCCAGATGAGACTTGAAGCCGATGGACAACCAAATAAATCAGATCCCTTTTACCAGAATCCCAAGCAAAGCAATCTGAGATTTAAATCGCATATAAAAATATTCAAATACATTTTGAGAATAAAAATCGCATAATAAACAAGATACCATAAAAGGGTATTAATTTATTTCCGTTTCGAGCATATTAAAATCAAAAGAGAAGCTCATTCATTGCCTGTCCAAATCGTGGTGTTGGAAGATCATATATCTATTTGTTTATCTCAGTCTATATAAGCGTTACAGTTTACAGAAATTATTGCAATAAAGGGGTAGGTGAAGGAACCATTGAAATAAGAATCAGAGAGAGAGAGAGAGAGAGAGAACCATTGAAGGAGATGCCAAGATCCAGTCTTGTAGAATTTTAGTTGATAGCTTTAAATGAATTTCATTGATAGTGCTGTGTGCATTCAATTGAAAAATTCAAAAGAAAAAAATAAAATAATGATGTGAACTAATTGGTAGGTGATTTCTCCAAGATTATCAGACCGTTTGTTTGAACCTCACTGGTTCTTCAACAAATCTAAAGGTGGGCTAAGACAAAATGACAGTAGTATCATATTTGGAGGTAGGCCAGGCCATGGTACGGATCGAGTTGGTTTTAGTAAATTCCAACTTAACCAAATCAAATTTAGCCGTTCAAACCAAATAAAGCCGATTTGGACATTGATTCCGATTTAGAAAAAAAAATGTTTACCCATTTTGATCTCAAGCACCGTGCTTAATTGACAAAATTAACCAATTTACTAGTTATTCATCAATAAATTATATTTATAATTAATCTATTAATGCAAATAATTAAATTAAGACAAAATTTAAATTAACAACAAATCATTACAATTAGAAACCCACTTAAATACATACACGGTTATCTCTAATTCTTCTTCTTATCTTTTGTAAAAATTTTTATAGACGTAACAAATTTCTTCTTCTCCATTGTCTGCTGGAGACAGAGATATTATCACCCTTTTTTCATAAAATTCAAACTCCCTATTTGAATTTAATTATTTTGTTATTTGTTTTGTTGATTGGCCTTTATTCTTCAATGTGATTTCACGTAATGGTATGTATATCTTTGCATTGTTCTTTGTTCAACTCCAATCACCTCTATTAATACACAGTCATACTCTTACAAGATTTTTTGTCCATTAATAAGAAAAAAAAATACCATGAAGAAATATAAGAAAATCCCACTTGGTTTAATTCAATGCAAGATAGAAATAAGAAAAAAGAAATATACATTAATTTCGATTTTTTATATAGTAAAAATGACTAACAATCCGAAAAAAATATTGTAAATTATTAATGTCATTTAAAAAAAGTCGTGTAAATGAGTTATCAAAATAATTAGTCTTACAATGCGATTAAGATCAATCAATCCAAAGAACAAGCCTAAAGTGCTCTCTGCATGACAAAATTAATCAATATCTCCAACAAAAGAGAGTAAGAATACAACGACCCTTAATTTAAAGAGAAGTATACAGCGGCCCTTAATTTGGGTCACTTGATTTTAAGTTATTATAATTTACGGAGTACAAGAACGGAGAAGAAGACGACGGCCATTATTTTAATGAGAAACATGAGACTAGAATTGGAGATTGGAATTTGGAAGAAGCGTGAAAATGTAAACCACTTAAATGGTAAATGATCAATTTTCTTAAAACCATCCTATATATATGATAGTTATCAAAAAACAATTACATCAAAATGAAAAGTAAAACTATACTCTTGAATTTGAAGTTTATAACAATCAATTCTTCTCATTGCTTTTCTTTTACTTTGAAATTAGAGTTTTGATAGAATAAATGTAGATGGTAAATCAATTATTTGAGAAAGATTTATATATATAGAAAAAAAATGTATTAGCGTGATGGGTTGGTTCCTTAAACCGTAACCAATCCGACCCGACTTTTTCCATGGTTAAAATTAATTGAACTAAACCAATTTCTTGGTTCGAACCAAACCAAACCTACCTGAATTGATTTGGTTTGCTCGGTTTGACAGGTTTTTCGATTTTTTAGCCCACCCCTATTTGGAGTTATTACCCTCACAAAATAAAATAAACCCCTGTTTGATGAAGATTAAAATTAAATGTTTAATAATTTTTATAAAATTTGATGAAATATATGATTGAAAAATTGTGGACTCTATGAAATATATGGTTAAATTTAATTGTTGACTTTAACGTAAATTAAAATCTAAATTTTAATTTCCACAAAAGATGACAAGGAAATGAGATGAAAGAAAAATTCACCGAGCTATCCTAGACAAATTTCAAGGACAAAATTTATTTAAAGGGAAAGACTATAATACCCCAAAAATTCGTGTTATTTTATAATTTATTTAATTTCAAGAATAAGGGGAAATCGGGATTTAAATAAATTGGTGGAGGCAACGAATTGGAAAATTATGATTTATTTGAGGACTCAATTGAACAAATAAGAAAGATAGGACCGATAGACGAAAACTTGGAAATTGGAAATTCTGCGAATTGTTTAACCTTACCGGGGTAGCCCATGTTTCACGGGTTACCTTTCTTCTTAGCACAGAAAGAGACACCGTGCGGCAGTAGTCTGCTCCGCAAGACTACCTTCCACCTTCTCTCGGTTGTGTCGGGACGAAAGTAAATTTGTTCACAATTTAAAGAAAGCTTGCTGATAGAGTGTATAAGAGTACATTTTTAATGCTGATTGTTCATGATTATTTGCTAATACATAAGCTTATTTGGAATTGTTAATGATATTTTTTCTATGGTTGAACAATGACCAATTGTGGTTTTAATGATTTTATTGTAAAAATGAAGCAAGATATGATAAAGCCCAAGACCC
>CAIGRR010314874.1:0-15664 GCA_903798365.1 Fraxinus sp. 1973-6204 | reverse complement strand
AGTGAAGATGAATAAAAATAAAAGACTAGAGGGTTAAGACTACAAGACATAAACAAAGGACTTAATGACCCATTAAGTAGGAAAAAAAATACCCCTAAACATAGGAGTCCTATAAAATAATATATGAAAAGTGTTTTGAAAAAATAAATATTTTGTAAAGTTAAATGAGGGTTTTTTAATTAAAATGTGACAGACAATGTCACTTTTTAATTAAAAAGTAAAGTACACTGTCACTTTTAATTTCTATCATGAAAATTCAATTTACATTTAACACAGTATAAAATAAATTAACATCTAAAAGAAGTTCTTTTAAGCAAATTGAAAGTATAACCAAAGATGTATTGTTCTATTAGAAATTAATTGCAAGTGACATTTTAATTAAAAAGCGGCACAATGTGAAATACAAAAAAGTGACAAAGATCAATAAAAAAAGTCTCACTATTTCATTTGTTTATTTTTTGCATATATAAGTAAAATTAATATTTTCAACTATTATGGTAACAAATTTCATTTTTTTTAAAAAGAAGTTAAGGTATAAGAGCATTTTTAAGGGATTCTTTAAACATGAGATGCTCTCTATTTTAAAAAATCAATATTTAAAATCATGCTCTAAGAGACTATTTAAATTAACATTTTAATTTAGAGAGTGAGTTTGGCTCTCCAAATTTGAAGAACCAAACTCACTCTCTATAATTAAATGTATTCAAAAAGTTTCAATTTTCAATGTAGGAAGACAATAAAATAATCTATTTGGAGAGCCAAACCCACTCTTTATAATTAAATGCATTCAAAAAGTTTCAATTTTCAATGTAGGAAAACAATAAAATAATCTAAAGAAAAGTTGGTTAAAATAAAATATAAAGAAAAATAATAAATATTTTTTTGGTGTAGTAAAATCAAGTATTAAATATAAAGAAATTGTTGGAGTACTTCAAAATTTTAACTCTCTAAATTTATAGATACTCTTAAATGATATAATATACTTTTTAAAAATAGAGAGCCTATTGGAGACGCTCTAATCATGTTAAAAAGTATCATGTCATTTTTTGAGTACGACTACTACTATAAAAAAATAAAATTCAGTATTGCTTTTTTCAAGTTATTGCGAGAAATAGTGCATTTTGTCCTTGATATGCAACCACATCAATGAAACAACTTGTGCATCCTTGTTTTTCAATGAGAATTTTTTTCTTTTAATTCCTATTTGGCATTAACTCTTTTGATTTATTGACGGGCAAAGTTTCTTCATTACTTGAGAAAATATTTTTATTATCATTTTTCGAAGTACTCATGTCAAATTTTGAAATACATCTTTCGAATTTAAAAATCGATAAACAATGAGTACGTAATTACAAGTCAAAAAATGGACGCAACAAATGGACTTAATAATCGAGTGTGCACTGTAATTTTCTTCCTCTTTCTACTTATTTTGCAACCTTATTTTCCACTCGTCGATGTAAGTTTTTCTTACCATTTTGAAGAACACTTGGCAAAATTTGAAACACGTACTTTTTATTGAATCATTAAATGATGAATTTAAATGACAAGCCAAAATTAACAATTAGAATTGAATTTAATAATCCAATTTCATTTAAGGTTTGTTTGATTGCATTTATTTTTCATGAAAAATGTCAAATTTCCTTCCAAATTTCTGCTTTGAAGTGTTTGATTGCTATTTTATCCCATGGAAAATAGTTTCCGACTTTTAAAAATATGCCTAATTTTCCTTGTTTTTAAGGAAAATAATTTTTTTTTTTTTGGAGTAAGTTTTTGTTTTCCTAAAAATAAGAAAAATATTTTCCATATCAATCAAACACACTCTTACGTTTTTAGGCATCAAATTGTTAAAATTTTATTTCACGTCAATTTGAAGTATAATTAATTATAAAAACATAATGAAATTATGAAATGTTATAGGAGCCAAAGAATTTTTTTTTAATAAAAAGTTAATAAAATGTGAAAGAAATTGAGCAGATGCAGGTGCAGGTGCCCACAATGTTTGAGGAAGTTTTTGATTGCTTTAACTTTTTTTTTTTTTTTTTTGGTATCCAGGTATCCCAACTTAGCCAGACTAATTTCCTAGACCACCAGCCACCGGCCCCTCAGTAACTGGTGGAGGTAAACCGCGGGTTATGCCCAAGTTGACCAGGGTTCAAGCACCCCTTATACTCCTGGTCCCAAAGGAGCCTTCCTCCATGGTTATTACATAACCAAACTGCTCCAACCAATATTGATTATTACATCACTCAGCTGCTCCAACCAGGAATCGAACTCCCCACCTTGAGGTTGCAAGCCCAATAATGCCCTTCCTTTGCCAAATTGGATGTGCCCCGGGGGGCTTCTTTAACTTTGATCGTATTCACCATAATTAGGATTTCGGTGTTTTTAATTAATGTAAGTTTCAATTTCTTCATTTTGAAAACGTAACTGACCTAATTTTCTTGGTGCTTATTACGAAAAATAGTTTTACCCAACAAACCATTTTTAATATCATGTAAAGCATTGCAGTACATCTTTATTCCTTAATGAATTTTACAATTATTGTTACTACATGTTATAATTCCTATTATTTCTTTTTAATGAAATAAAAATCATAAATTTAATCAATTATTAGTCAAGTAATTGAAAATTATTAAAATTCTAACAATCGCTTAAACCAAACAAATACTTGTCAAAAATTAGAAATTAGTACGAAAACATCGAAGCGTAAGGTTAACGTTGCTCTAACATCTATATAATTAGCCAAATATCATGTGATTATAAAAACACAAATTGAATTGATACAACATCACCCGAAATTAAAGTGTGGAAAAAATGGAAAACAATCTTGAATCTAGGATTTGTTCAATCTTCTTAAATCTCTTTTTTCTTCAAAATCAAATCAAAGGTGTATAAAGTTGTCTAACAATATGTAATTTTGTATTACAAGCTTCTCCACTAAAGCTCCCTAAACTTTCTAAATATTGTATTTTAATTTCGAAAATTGTGATTTCTAATGGTATTTATATTAATACTCCCTACTGATCATATACAATCCAATTGATCTTTATCTACTTCGATCAGCTTCAATTAAACTCAAAATCATGTTTTTCCATGCCAATTATATTCAAGTCAATTTTTTTCTTACAATTAATATCATTACACTAAATTAGCTATTTATCAACTTAGTTATAAACTGGTATAAGCGTGTAAAACAGACTTATCATTGAAAATAGGGATTCTTGTTACGGGCCTGAGTCAGACTCGCCACCTTATCTGCCATGTGTCGGTAGAGGTGGTCTATACCACGCCACGTGGTGGTCGATGTGATTGCGCATGGGACGAGCTGATTGCACAAGCCGAAGTGGTTACATAAGGGAGGAACTGAATGCACGCCCAACAGAAGAGCCGAATTCATCCGCAAGCCACCGCGGATGCATAGGCCCGCACTTCGCTTCTACAACGCTGCGCCTGCCTCACCTCACCCCAGCAAAGATCTCTTGTAGAAAGATATTTCCAAAGTCAAATCCTTGACTGATTGACGGGACGTGTGGCAGGACCCAAATGGTCAATTCAGTTGCCTTTGTTAGAGACATTCAATGCCAGCCGACCTATGGAGGGACGGATTGACACCTAGGATGGGACGAACCCTGAGGATATGATAACACGTGTCTTCTCATCTAATGGCTCTCTTCTTCCCATCCTTAGTATAAATACCCCCTCCTTATGCCAGAAGAAGGATTCAGATCCATTTTTCTCCCATTACATTACAAACTTAAGTATCATCCTTTCCCTTCAATACTACCACTTTATCATTACACTTTACATCAACCACTTCCCGGTGAGTGTTCCACTGCCGACGAACCATTTTCGATTGAACCTTGAACTGACTTGACCGTCGGAGTGCTCGCGGCCACTCCCGATCCCTCCGGAAAAGGCCACGGGTGACTAACGGTGTGCTACGTATGCAGGGAAAGTTGACTTGAAGACTTATTCTGTTTGCCACGTGTCGGAGCCATTTTTCAAGGTAAACGGATTGGCGTTGTCTGTGGGAAACTTACTTAAACCATGAGTCTTCCCACCAAAAAGCTGGTTCGAGTATCCGGTTGATATTCTCCCTTGAAAAAGGGATCGGTTCTTGAAAAAAGAATTAGTTATACATCAAGCTCTGCTACTAAGGAGAGGTCCCTCGCATCGAACCATAAGTTCCAGTGACGAAGGGGTGAACCCAAACAAAATAAGGGAGATCTCTGAAGAAGAGATTTCCCGGAATGTCACACATCAGCGACCCCATCACCGGTATCGCAGAGGCAACAAAACTGCCCAACTAACTGTCGAAGTGGCTAGCATGGTCACGAACATAAGGACCATTGTAGCTCAAAACGCTGCCATGCAGGAACTCTTCATGCAAGTGCAGAACCAAGGCGGTTTACAAACCCCACAAAATCCTCAACAATCAGTCTACAGACGAACTGAGGCGAAATTCGGTAGGAGAACCCATTCGAGTCCTTAGGGAGAAATTCCTATTGAAAGAGAAGTGGGAATGGACACTTCCAAGTATACAGCAGTCCCAGCTGACAACGTCCCTGCTGGAGAGGACAATTTCCCTCCAGAATATGAAGAGCAGCCCCAAAGGTCTGCTAGTGTTTTTGATCGGATCGGATGGGCGTCTAGAAATAGGAACCATCCCGTGCACCAAAAGGCCCGCCAACAGGAGCGTGCACAAAGCCAAGTTCAGGCCCCTCCACCTAGAAATAGGCGAGAGAGGCTAAATATGGTGTATTGGGGGAACAGAGGCGAAACTGCCCAGCTTCTACCTCGTCTAGCAGCAGATGGGAACGATTCTGACGAACCATACAAGTCATATGAACTTGATGATGGTGATGATGACAATCTGTCCTTCTCCAGGGAGCTTCGTACCTTTCCGATGCCTCATAACTTTGTCCTTCATAAGATTCCTAAATATGAAGACAAGGGCGACCCGGAGAAGTATCTCAACAAGTATAAAACGCAAATGAGCCTCAAAGGCGCCTCGCCAGCTTTGAAATGTAGGGCGTTCTATCTAACTCTTGGCGGAGCTGCTGAAGTGTGGTATAGCAGATTGGCACCATTTAGCATAAAGAGCTGGCCAGACGTAAAAAGGCGTTTCTAAACCAATACCTTTCAAGGAAAGAGAGAGAAGCTCCAATTCAGCGCTTGCCAGATATGAGGCAAGCAGCAGGGAAAACTTTAAAGAGCTACATTAATCACTTCACTGACGAAATAACTTATTGCGAGCAAGTCATAGACAATGAAGCCCTTTCAGCTCTGAAGGGAGGTCTGAACATGAACACTATGTTCTGGAGGGATGTCCAAAGCAAGAATCCTTCCACATATGATGAGTTGGTAGAAATGATGAAAATTGAGATTGTTAATGAGAAAATGATTGACCACAGAAACAGAGCTGCTCAAAGGCTCCCTCCACCTCAGAGGCAAATTGGTAGATGACCTACCTCCCAAATAGTGAGCCAGCAATGGACTCAGGCCGGCACGTTGTGGCCCCCACTTCTGGACAAGCAATGGCTACTGTTACGATGAATACAATACCTATTTTAGTTTATAAAAATGTTGGGCCCAACATTGGCGACTCAGCTAGGAACACTGGATGACCCTCAACCTTTAGAAATAGAAGACGAGGTGGTAAGCCTAGAGATAGGCCCCATGAAGAACTGCATCCCTATTGCGCTTTCCATCGCTACTATGGTCATGACACAAGCGACTGTAGAAATGAGAACCGGCCTCAAGCAACCTTCGTAACACAAGGGATAACCACTACTAGGGTAATGCACAAAGGAACTCTCATAGAAGAGGCGAGATGAGGTGACATTTGCCCCGTAATGATAGAAATGAAGATAGGGAGAGACATCGGAGCGGACAGCGTCCTAGGAGGGACTCAGCTGCTTCTAACGAACAGTAGCCCATGTAGGAGGTGAATAAAAAAATACTCAAAGAAACTACACCAGAGAGGCGAGAAGTCTACCAATGGCCAGCTATATAGTGAGCCAACATGCAGGTGGCAAGGCTATGGAGCCCATCACATTCACCCAGGAAGATGTGGTAGGTGTGCACTTTCCACATTGCGACGCCCTAATAGTCGAGCCGTGGGGGCACGCAACGGGTTAAAATCCATGCAAGTAGATAATGGCAGTTCAGTCAACATACTATTCGGTACAGCTTTTGATAAAATGGCAGTAGACCATGAGCTAATACCAATGACCTCACCACTCTTCGGGTTCACCAGAGATAGCATCATTCCCAGATGTAAAATTACTTTGGCTGTCGAGATGGGGACTCCGCCCCAGGTGGTACACCACTTCATGGAATTTTTAGTCGTTGACCGTCGATCTGCATATCATGGAGTTTTAGGGAAGTCAACCCTGAAAGAGTTATGGGCAGTAACTTCCATCCATCACCTCTGCATGAAATTCCCTACATAACGTGGAATTGCCGCTGTCCAAGGTGATCATATGGGATCCAGGGAGTGCTATCTCAACTCTTTGAGAACTAGAAGAAGAGACTAAGGAAGCACTGAAAGACTTCATTCGAAAGAATGTGGATGTCTTTGCACAGAGGCATGGAGACATGATTGGAATAGACCAAAAAATTAGTTGCCACCACCTGCAGATCGATCTGAACTACACTCCACGCAGGCAGAAGAGACGGGCGTTGAATGTCGAAAGGTATGAGGCCCTGAAAGAAGAAGTGGAGAAGCTCATCAACAATGGTTTCGTTCGTGAAGCCAACTACCCGAAATGGATTTCAAATCCCATTTTCGTGAAGAAGCACAACGGTAAATAGAGGGTCTGCATCTATTTGTCTAACATTAATTAGGTCTGCCCAAAGGATATATCACACTCCTACGAATCGACCAATTAGTGGATTCAACAGCTGGACATGAACTGCTAAGTTTCATGAACGCTTATTCAGGGTACAATCAAATTCCTATGTTCCTAAGCGACGAGGATAACACGTCTTTCATTACTGACATGGGGCTTTATTATTACAAGGTAATGCCCTTCAGCCTGAAAAACGCTGGGGCTACCTACCAAATGTTAGTTAACAGGATGTTTGCTTATCAACTCGGCAAAACAATGGAGGTTTATGTTGATGATATGCTTATGAAGAGCCTCTGAGCTAAAGAGCATATTAAACACCTGGGTGAGGCTTTTCAAACACTTAGAAGGTACCATATGAAGTTGAACCCTCATAAATTCGCATGTGGCATGGCCTCATGCAAATTCTTGGGCTATATTTTAAATCAAAGGGGAATCGAAGCCAACCCAGAGAAAATCAAAGTTCTAATTGAAATAAGGTCACCACAGAAGCTTAAGGAAGTGCAACAGTTGACTAGTAGAGTAGCCGCACTCAATCGCTTCATCTTAAGGGCAACTGAAAAGTGCTTATCCTTCTTCAAAATCCTCAAGGGAGGCAAAATGTTCCAATGGACCTCAGAGTGCGAGGAGGCGTTCCAGGAGCTGAAAAACTACTTGGGACGAACATCCCTTCTCAACAAGCCAAAGGAGTGAGAATCTTTATTGTTATACTTGGTAGTAGCTGATGACTCAATCAGCTCAGTGCTTGTGCGAGAAGAAGAAACGCACCAATTGCTAATCTACTATGTAAGCAGAGCATTACTACCTGCCGAAGCGTATTACCCAGACATGGAAAAATTGGCTCTTGATTTGGTCACCACTTCTCGAAAGCTGAGGCCATACTTCCAGGCCCACAATATTCAAGTTTTGACGAATTTCCCACTGAGGCAGGTCCTGCAGAAGCTAGATGCTTCGGGAAGGCTACTGAAATGGGCTGTTGAGCTTAATGAATTCGACATAATGTACACACCCCGAACAGTAATCAAGGGTCAAGCTCTAGCTGATTTTGTTGCAGAGTTTGCTAAGACCTGCATGGAACCAGCAGAACCTCCCACTTGGAATCTCTTTGTTGATGGGTCCTCGGACAGACAGGCTCCGGGGCTGGTATCGTGCTGGAGATCCCAGAAGGGCATAAGCTTAATTGTACTTTAAGGCTTGGATTCAAAGCTTCCAATAACATGGCTAAATATGAGGCTCTCCTAGCTAGACTTCGGTTAGTTAGGGAGTTGCAAGTAAAAAGATTGATTATCAGTAGTGATTCACAGTTGGTGGTGAACCAGGTAAATGGGAACTTTGTGACCAGAGACAGCATATGGCAGCCTATCTGAAGCTGGTCATGGATTCCCTACCCAACTTTGAAAGGTTCGAGTTGATTTAAGTGCCACGCTAGGAGAAATCACATGCTGATGCTCTATCAAAGCTGGCCAGTAGCAAAGATTCGAACCTACTTAGTACCAATTGAGCACCTAGTTGAACCCTCTATCAAGAGGGGTGAAGAACTAATGTGGATTGAGAGTACTCTATCTTGGATGCTGCCTATCTTAACCTACTTAAGAGAACAAACTTTTCCAGATGATGAAACCGAAGCACGAAGGCTTCGAAGGAGAGTTACTCACTTCGTCCTGCAGGATGATATTCTGTATAAGCGTGGCTTCTCCTCTCCTCTCTTCAAATGCACAGGGAAAGAAGAAGTGAATTACATCCTAAGGGAAGTACATGAAGGTGTTTGTGGAAATCACTCTGAGGGACCTGCCTTGGCGCATAAAATACTCTGGCAAGGGTATTATTGGCCGACCCTGAAAAGGGATGCCATTGAATTCGTGCGCAATTATGACAAGTGCCAATGCTTCTCCAATGTGCAGAGGCCATCTCAAGAACTTACTGTTGTGTCCAGCCCCTAGCCATTCGCCAAATGGGGTGTGGATTTCATCGGCCTCCTGCCCAAAGGGAGGGCAAACGCTCGCTTCGCCATCGTTGCTATTGACTACTTCACCAAATGGGTAGAAGTAGAGCCTCTGTTCAAGATTACTAAAGCAAACACTTCCAAATTCCTTTGGAAGAACATCATATATCAGTTCGGCATACCTCATTCCTTGGTCTCAGACACTGGCAACAATTCAACAATAGAAAGATTCGAGAATTATGCGATGAGCTCGAAATCAGGAAGCACTTATCTCCATCTCATCATCCTCAGACGAATGGCTAGGTCGATACGGTCAACAAGATCATCAAACTCACCATGAAAAGAAAACTGGATGCCTCCAAAGAGGCTTGGTTGATGAGCTCCCCCAGGTCCTGTGGGCCATCAGAACTACCTACAAAACAACCACTAGGGAAACTCTTTTTTCCATGACTTATGGAGTCGAGGCTATGAGCCCTGTAGAGGTTGGTGTTCCTTCTTCTCGTCGCATCCACTTCAATGAAGTGACTAATGAAGATCTGAGAAGGTTTGAGCCGGATTTCCTTGAGGAGAAGAGAGATGACTCTCAGGTCAGACTCGCTTCCAACCAGCGTAAGATGATTCTTTACTATAACGCTAAAGTGAAGAAGAGAGTGTTTCGCATTGGCGACCTAGTGCTCTGCAGGGTTTTCCCTTCAACTAAAGATTCTGGTACAGGCACTTTTTGCCCGAATCGGGAAGGTCAGTATAAAGTCGTCCAGGAGATCAGACCTGGTACTTATATAATCAAGGACTTGGAAGGAAAGGTGATACCTCACCCAGGAACATCGAGTACCTAAGGAAGTACTACCATTAGGAAGCTTGTAACCGTGTAAATATTGCAATCAAATGAATGAACTGATTTTTGTTTCACCTCGTTCTTACATGGAACTGTCAAACAACCTTACTGAGGTGCAAGCTCCTTCAAATGGGTCACCTCTAAGGACATCTGCATAGTCAAAGATGGTGCGGGTGCCACCTTTGATGAAAGAAAAAGTGCACATATCAAAACAATCTTGTCGAGGTGCAAACTCCTCCACATGGGTCACCTCCAAGGATATATGCGTAGTCAGAGGCGGTGTGGGTACCGTCTTTGATAAAACAAGAAGTGAACATATAAAACAACCTTGTCGAGGTGCAAGCTCCTCTACATGGGTCACCTCCAAGGACATCTGCATAGTCAAAGGCGATTTGGATGCCATCTTTGATGAAACAGAAAGTGCACAAGTATGGAAGCGTCCATTGGTTTCTTCCATTTTATTAAGTGGTTAAGCAAGGCCGATGGGATGTTACTTATTCTTCATTGGCTTCTTCCATTTTATTAAATGGTTAAGGTGAGTCAATGCGATTATATTTGGAACAATTTACTGTTGCTTATCTGAAGTGAGTTTAGAAGAAGTAATTACTTGTGAAATATAAATAAAGTAAAGCGAGGCAACAACATTTGGAAGAAGATGAATTTCATTCATTACAGAAAGAGGCCGAAGCCATTACAAAATAAAAGAAGAGTACAGAGCCTAATCTACGTCCACGATCGCTCCGGCTCCTTCTTCTTAGGGGGCCCATTCCTCCTCCCCCTCTTCGGTTACTGGGCAACCTCCAGTGGGGCCACCGAACTCTTCTTCAAGAAATTCGATGTCCAGGTCGGGGTACCTCTCGCACAGTCGAGATATCATCTCTGGTAGCCTAGGAAGCCTAGAAATTGGCGAAGTCATCATACTCTAACGTTTTATCAAAATTGTCCTTATAATTCTGGACTGTCGCCTCGCCATTATCTTCATCTCTGCCTTCAGAGAATCGATCTTGTCCGCCTGGGCCTCGGAGAGCTTCTTTAGCTTGGCCTTCTCCTTATTAGCCTCCACTAAGGCCTAGGAGGCGAGCCTTTGATGCTCGTTGGATTGGTCGATCCATTTGGTTAGAGCAGCTACTTGCGAAGACGACTCGTACAGCTCGTTCTTTAGTCGGTTAACTTGGATCTCAGCCATGTCCAATTTTGAAGTGGCCATTATCCATTTTTCATCTGCCTTCTTGGCCTCTTTCTTTGCTTTGGCCACCCTCGCTTCCCACTGGCCCGAGGCTTTGACCTTATCCTCCGGTTCATCATTCCATTTGCGGAGGCCTCGGACCAAGTCCTCTGTCTCGTACTTAGGGCCCTGGCTATTCAAACATTGTTAGTAGCCAACAGATCCTCTATTTCACACGAGGCAGCATGATTTTGCTAATCCTCGGTCCAGTACTTTCCATGAATCTGGGCTGCAGAGGCAGTTTCAGGAGGCAGCATTTCCAAAACTGCCTCAGGAAGATCTTCATCCTTGCTCCCCAAAAAGTTAGTGGCCTTGCCTCTGGCCGGAGTGGTTGCAGGCCTCTTTTGCCTCTTTTGGCAGGGCCTTTGGCGAAATAAGCGGTTATCGACACGATGGCCTGAGGAATAGACGAAGGGGCTGCCACATTCACCCTGACATCGGTTGGATGAGGAGGGATTACATCAGATTGAGCAAAAGTAGAGGCCCTAGGTGGGCCGGCTCTCTTTTGTCTCTTGACAAGAGAGACTCCTTCCTCCGTCTCGTTCTCCTCAACAGACTGCTGTCCAGCCCTACTGAGAGTAAGCAAACGCTCCAACTGCTTCTTGTAAGCAGTCAAGCTCGTTCTCAACATCTTCTCCTCAGCAACCGTTCTGCGGATCGTAGCAAATTCAGGCCTCAATACCTTCTTCCTCGTGAAGTCCTCAGCAAACAGGGCAAAGTTACTAGGTATTTAGATAAGAGCAAAGAAATAAAGAGAGCTGAAGCGAGGTGTATACCTAGGCTCGACATCAATCCGTGTAAAATGAAGTGGGTGTTTTGGTCGATAATTTTCTTAAAACTCCTTTCTAATGGAGGCGTTCGGTAGAGCTAGCTTATTATGTCCCACTCCTCCTCAGAAATCTCACACCTTGGAAGAGAGCCTACAAATAAGAGAAGCATTAAAATCATAAGCGAAAATTATTCAAGGATAATCAGCTCGGGAAAGGAACTTACTGTAAGTTGAATACGACATGGGGATAGTAAGAGGTGCCATCAGGTCGCCCTCCATGGTATCCCACCTCCCAGCTACCCAAAACCAGGAACTCCTGCAGCCCTTAATAGACGTGGGCAGCCGATCACGAAAGGGGAGCGGGATCCCCAGAGCGCCAGTAGTACCAACCTTTAGTTTCGTCTCCCCAGACACACACTTAGGTAAAAATATGGAGTGAAATATGCTAAAGGGCATATCTATCCCTATGCTAGCCCAACACCAAAGTATCCACGAACCCACCATCTGAGACCATAAGTTCGGGTTAAGCTGAGTCGGGGCCAACCCATAGGAACGAAGTACTAGCCTAAAGAAAGGGTGGGATGGGTGTCTAAGGCCAGCTTTAAGTATGTTTTCGCTCACCGCCACGTATCCCAGCCTCGAATAGTAGGCCCTCTCATGCGACTCGGGTATTATCAGCTCTATGTTATCGGGGATTCTAAAAACGACCCTACACCTCTCCATTTGTTCTACAGTGATTTTTGAAGGGTATTTCGAAGCTCTCCATTGAACCAAAGTGTCCACATGGAGGCAGACGCTTCCATTTATTCTCTCCGGCCCTAATAGCCCTACCCAGCTCATCCGGAGTGATGGTTATGAGCTCTCTGAAAGTAGAACTATCCTCACTTCTACTCCCCTCACCCCCGAGGCGTGAACAGGTTGTTCACTAGCCATTTCGAGTTTTAAAGAAATTTTTGAAGAAAAAGATGAAGAAAATGACAAAAGGCGATGTGTTACCTAGTGCAACGATGGAAACTTGTTACTCGACGAGAGTTTGCAGAACGGTAGCCGGAGTTCTTAGTGTTTGCCGGAGAAGAAAACACAAAGAAGGGTGAAGGAAGAACTTTTAAAGTAAGAGATTTTTGCAAAGGTAAAAAGGTTCAAATGGAAAAGGACGGGCCTTATGTAGGCGTCCTGAGACTCACCCAAACTATTGAATTAATACCAATCGCATATGTATCGTCCAAAGCTAAGACCCCAAGATCACCGTTGAAATCAAAGGTCACTAAGATCAACAGTCCTAATGAAGCGGTGAATTTCACGCACAACCTGAACGCGTTGTCCTCAGGAATGGGAGCCATCGCCATCATTACCATTTATGACAAAGGAGGCGTGCCCCTTGATGTATTTTGGGAAGACTCGAAAGTTTTCAAATCATTGGCATAAAACCCAAGGTTGTCTCTTCAGAGTCGTCGCTTCACTCCGCACAAGAGTTGTAACAGCTCTCCACAGAGTTGTCAATCCATATCACTCCGGCCATAGCAGAATCTGATGTTGTAACAACTCCCCCATAGAGTTTCCAACTTCTATCGCTTCGGCCGCTTCAGAACTTCGAGTTGCAACAGCTCTCCACAGAGTTGTCAACCCATATCACTTCAACCAGAGCAGAATATGATGTTGTAACAACTACCCCTATAGTTGCCAATTCCTATCGCTTCGGCCGCTTCAGAACTTCGCATTGCAACAGCCCTCCATTGAGTTGTCAACCCATATCATTTCTGCCGGAGCAGAATCTGATGTTGCAACAACTCCTCCCTAGAGCTGCCAAGTCCTATCGATTCGGCCGCTTCAGAACTTCGCGCTGCAACAGCCCTCCACGAAGTTGTCAACCCATATCACTTCGGCCAAAGTAGAATTTGATATTGCAACAACTCTCTCTAGAGTTGCCACCCCCACCACTCCGGCCTCATCAAGCCGTATCAATGCAAGGACCCCCACTAGAGGCCCTCATACCCATCACCTCGGTCACTTCAAAGGAAGCATAACAAAGGTCCCAAGCTCTTTCCTTTGCTTCGATAATGCCACGATCTTGCTTTATATCAATGCTTAGCAAGACCCCCACCGTTGCCCAAATCACCTGACTCCCATGCTTTTCCCTATACGCTTCGACTTTACAAATTAAAGGTCATTGTACTATATGAATATCCATACATGGACTTGCAGGGCTACTGTTACGGGCCTGAGTCAGACCCTAACCTCATCCGCCACGTGTCGGGTCTGAATCAGACCCACCACCTCATCCGCCACGAGGTAATTACTCATGGGATGAGATGATTACACAAGCCGAAGTGGTTACATGTGTGAGGAACTGAACGTACGCCCAACAGAAGAGCCGAATTCATCCGCAAGTCACTGCGGATGCAAAGGCCTGCACTCCGCTTCTACAATGCTACGCTTGCCTCGCCTTGCCTCGCCCCAGCAAAGATCTCTTGTAGAAAGATCTTTCCAAAGTCAAATCCCTGACTGATTGACGCCCGTGTGGCAGGACCCAAACAGTCAATTCAGTTACCTTTGTCAAAGACATTCAATGCCAGCTGACCTATGGAGGGACGGATTGACACCTAGGATGGGACGAGCCATGATGATTTGATAACACGTATCTCCTCATCCAACGGCTCTCCTCTTCCCATCCTTAGTATAAATACCCCCTCATTGTGCCAGAAGAAGGATTCAGATCGATTTTTCTCCCATTACATTGCAAACTTAAGTATCATCATTTCCCTTTAATACTAGCACTTTATCATTACACTTTACATCAACCACTTCCCGGCTAGTGTTCCACCATCGACGAGCCATTTTCGGTTGAACCTTGAATTGACTTGATCGTCGGAGTGCTCGCGACCGTTCTCGACCCCTCCGAAAAAGGTCACGGGTGACTAACAGCGTGCTACGCGTGTAGGAAAGAGCTGACTTGAAGACTTATTCTATTGGCCACGTGTCAGAGCCATTTTTCGAGGTGAGCAATTATTGTTCAAGAAATGTTCACCTAAGCTTCGTACCAATACTGCCAATCATATCCTTGAACTTCCATACTCCAATTCCCACTTCCTCTAGAGGTTTGCACAACTTCATTTAGCTTTATGTAGTTTCTTCGCCCTAATAGTGCAACTGTCAGTCCTTCAATCATGCACCACCATTCTAGTAGTCAAGATAAATCTTCTCCGGACAAACTCCCTGATTCAAGCACAGTTGTTCCGTAAATCATGCAATATTGTGCTCATCTTCTTTGTATAGCTCCCTTGTTTTGCATAGAATCATTCTTCAACTGTATATATATTTCAATGAGATTGTATTGTAAAGTATGTGAGACAATAATATATTCAAAATAATTTATTGTATCAGAGCTTTCCCTCTAACGAGAATCACGATCCCAACCTTCCTTTGCAATGGCATCATCAGATGATTCTTCCCTCTAGTCAGTTCGTTGTCTCTCACCCAACTAGCGGGTCTCTCTCTGATAAAGAATATCCCTTATTGCCATAAACACTAACCAACTACAACACCTTACTTCCTCCAATTATCCATCATGGAGAGCTACTTTTACCAGTCTACTTCATGGCTACAATCTCATGAGGTACTTCGATGGTACTCTCCCATGCCCATCGAAGTCTGATACATCTGCAAATACCACTGATCGCTCTGTATATACCTTTTGGTTCCAACATGATAAGCTTCTCCTTAACATTGTCTTTACTTCCGCTACTGAAGCCATCACGCCATTAATTGTTACTACTCAAACATAGCAGGAAACATGGCAACGCCTATCCTTGTCTATATGCCAATCGGTCCGCACCCGAGTCATGCAGTTGAAAGAAAGTCTCACCATTTTGCAGCATGGTAATCGGAGTATCTTAGAATATATGCAAGCTATGAAGACTACAATTGGTCAACTGAGTCTCATTAACATTCATCTTTCCACTGATGATATCACATTTTATGTACTCTAAGGTTTGCGGCCAGAAATTCATGATGTGGTTGCTCTCATTCGCACTAGGGAATCATC
>CAIGRR010314871.1:0-10017 GCA_903798365.1 Fraxinus sp. 1973-6204 | reverse complement strand
AATCGATAATAGAAAAGAATCTAGGAGCAAAGATTGAACCTCAAAAATGAGAATAAACATGAATAATGAGCAAGAGGAGAAAATCGAGAAGAACCGAAGTGTTTTCGAGTGGCGTTGAAGATTGGAATAAGAAAGTTAAAGAAAAAACGAAATGAGGACCAACAAGCTAAAAAGATTAGAAGTGACGTGAATGCGAATGTGAATGTGAGAGTACATCGAGGCTCGAAGTTGATGAGATGAACCATGACCATAGTTCAGTTTCCTTTCTTTTTGATGCTATGTTCAATGACAGGTGAATTTTCTTTATTTACAAAATTTTATTTATCTAAATCATCCTATTGTGTTTAATTATTATTTTTTTTTTATGTCGTGATCTTTTTTATTTTCAATTTTTTGTAGTGTGCGATTTGAAAAGTAGTGGAATGTGCTCGACTTGATGAATTACATGATGTTTTGAGATTTGATCGGATAATTTGGCATACTTTAGTAAAAGAGGACTTCTATTATAAAAATGGGGAAATTGAAAGTCATCGATAGATCTGTTTTGCTTAGGATTCACGAAGAAAATGTCTTTTACAACCAAAGGGTGAGGCTCTAAAATCAATTTTAAAATCCGAGTATTCACACTTGAGCCCCTGTTTGGTGCACATTAAAATTTTATTTCCATTCTTCTACTTATTTTCAACCACGCATTTTACAGTAAAATAATATTTTTCATCACATCAATAACTTTTCATTCTTTTTCAACCATACATTCTCCATCAATCTACTATTCTAAAACGCATTCTTCTAAAATAACATGGCTCAAACACATCCTGAATTATACTGTTTCAAGTAAACAAAATGTTGATTAAAAAGTTACTTTTATTTACATGCAAGGCACAGCCAAAGATGCTTTGAGAGTTTTACTTGCAATTTCATTGAGAAGTGGACTTCATATAGAAATAATTATAAAAATTTAAAAAATTTAACGGAATAATGCTACTTATCATTATGACGACGTAATATCGATAATGTGATAATCTACATGAAATAATAAAATTTGACGATTCAATTTTTACGAGAGAGGGAAAGAGAGAGATATAAAGGATAATGAGACGACATATTGGCATATTGATTATAAACAGAATTAACCAAAAAAAAAAAAAAAAAGGATCCCTGTATTATTGCAGACCGAAAAACCGTCTACAAACATTGTACGTCGTGCATCATGTGTTGTACCTTCAATCCATATAAATATGCAAGTGAGTTCGCGTGTTACCCTGAAACTCAGCGCTTTCCATTTCGGTCAGAATGAGAGTTGAACGGAGTTCCTCGCATACGTCATCATCGTCGTCATCATGTTTCTCTCAATTCTGGTCGTCAGCGTTGAGGTCCAAACCGCTATCTCCGGTATCGGAGACGTCGGTACGTACCAATTCCGGCGAGGGACTCGTCCGGCGTTTAAGCCTCCTCGATCTCCTTCTTCTGGGGATTGGAGCCTCCATTGGCGCTGGAATATTCGTCGTCACCGGCACGGTCGCTAAAGACGCCGGTCCTGGTGAGCAATTCCGAGTTGACTAAACACTTATGTGTGTGTTAACCAGTTTAAGCTCTAAGAGGTAGACGTATTTATTTAGATCTCATCCCTTACATCGTATTCATCCTTTTTGTGTATGGTTTGATGATAAAAATTTATTGTTTCGGAGAATTGGCAAAGAACACATGACTGCGAAATGTTAATGCAGAATATGAAATTTTAAGAGACATTCACTCTATTAGGCCAAGTGGGCAGGAGAGCAACGTGCAGGTTTCTAAACCATAAGGGTGATATGCATTTCCCCTGATTTTGTAGTAGCTCTTTATCAATTACGAAGCGGATTTGGATTATTTGCGATTTTTACTTTCTATGAAAAATTTCATTTATTTTAATCTGAATTTTGCCTTAAAAGGTGAAGTATGAACGATTTTCAATTAGCTTCCAGTAAGATTTGTTGAACTATTTGCCAATGAATATTGGCATTTTTCAGCATCCACAGAAAGTACATAAACTGACCTGAATTTGGGACATAATAAATAACATGAGACTAGATGATACTTGTTGGCCTATATACGTGTGATAAAGGAAATTTATGAATTCATCAGTGAAGTATGTTGTTATTACTAGTAAACAGGATTGCCAAATGAGCATTATTGGATTGCTGATAAAACTGCATCCTATTTCTACTAAGTGATTTTATTATTTGAGGTCAACAAAATAGGAAAACTTTCCAGTTGTGACACGTATGTCTCAGATCTATATTATGGTTCTGCCATTTGAATTTTATTCACCTGAATTAAAACTCTCATTTAGTGTGAGTATCGCCGGTGATTCACTGACCTGGTAATTGAAACCCTCTCTGTCAAAGTTTGACCTGATAATTTTATTCACCTGAATTTGATACCCTATTTATCATTGTTGTTCAATCTTTATCTGTCGATCTGGTAATTTCTCTGTGTTACTATATTCACTGATGCCTCATTTTTTACTTCCGTCATGCAGGAGTTACAATCAGCTTCATCATTGCAGGAGCATGTTGTGTACTGAATGCACTCTGTTATGCTGAGCTAGCTTCTCGCTTTCCTGCAGTTGTTGGGGGAGCTTACCTATATACGTACTCTGCTTTCAACGAGCTTACTGCTTTTCTTGTGTTTGCTCAGTTGATGTTAGACTATCATATTGGTGCAGCTAGTATAGCACGTAGCTTAGCGAGCTACGTAGTTTCATTACTGGAGCTCATTCCCGTTTTCAAGGATAACATCCCTAACTGGTTTGGGCATGGTCACGAAGTTCTGGGAGCATTATCTATCAATATATTAGCTCCTATTCTGTTAGTGATTCTGACAATAGTTCTTTGTCGGGGTGTTGGAGAGTCGTCAATATTGAATTCACTCATGACAGTAACAAAGGTTGATCCTGATTTTACACTTTTTTTAAAGGCAATTGATTTCTCCTTGTTTAATTTAGTTTATAAGACGTCGTGGGGACGATGGATTTATAGTTTGATAAATTAAAATATATTCCATGGTTTATGTTCTTGAAAGCTTCTGAACTACTTCATATTACTTCACTCTGTCAAAAGTAGTTGAAACGAATGAATTCCAGTTAATATTTTAAGTTTTATCTATTCAACCTTTTGAATCAAAGCTGGTGATACTTGTGGTTGAGCGCCCTCTAAGGTTATAACCTTGAAACTCATTGCTTTATCTTCAGGACAGAATATGTGCACATTAATCAAGCATCATAATTTTTGCCAAATGTTGATAATAAGGTTAGAGGGATATATCTTTTGACAGGGAAGAAATTATGCAGGTGACTATCGTTCTTTTTGTCATCATTGTTGGAGCTTTTAAGGTTGATGTTTCAAACTGGACTCCTTTCGCCCCAAATGGTACTAAAGCAATATTGACTGGAGCCACAGTTGTCTTCTTTGCATATGTAGGATTTGATGCAGTTGCCAATTCAGCGGAAGAATCAAAGAGACCACAGGTACGTCTGAGAAAGATTGCTTTGTGATATTGTGGCAGTTTTTATTTATTTCATTGATAGTATTGAATATGTTTTCAATTCTTACTCTATTGAACTTGATGTTTCAGAGAGACTTACCATTAGGCATAATTGGTAGCCTCCTTATCTGTATTGTGCTGTATATTGGGGTCTGCTTAGTGATTACTGGAATGGTCCCATACCAGTTCCTTGGGGAAGATGCTCCTTTGGCTGAAGCTTTCACCGCCAAGGGTTTGAAATATGTATCAGTATTGATCAGCTTTGGTGCTGTTGCTGGACTTACTACAACACTTCTAGTTGGTCTCTACGTTCAGGTACATGGTATTTAGTTTAATCAGTAATAAATTTAGTTTCTCGCTGTTCAATTGGGCTAAAAACCTACTCAAAATGCTGAAAAATGATTGCATGTTTATTGTTTCTTATAATCAGTCTCGGTTATATCTTGGACTTGGAAGGGATGGTTTACTACCAGCAATATTTGCCAAAGTACATCCAAGACGACACACCCCTGTTCATTCTCAAGTTTGGGTTGGTACTGTTGCTATTATCCTGGCGGGGCTTCTTAATGTCCATGTGCTTTCACACATTCTTTCAGTTGGCTCATTGGTATGTAGTTTCCAGAATATTATGAATGATTGCATTTGTTCCAATATAGGCAACAACAGGATGATTTTCTGCTTTTACTTCCTGATATGTTCCTATAACCATACATACAGCACATCACTGTGCAGCTCTGTTCTTGTGGTAAATGGGATGAGCAATTTAGAGATCATGAATTGATTAACGATGAATGATTTTGAAACACACATACATCACATAGACCCACTAGGAATAAGCACGCCCTACTACAATGGTTAATTTGAAGGAATGACATCCATATTCTTTTTTGAAGTATGAGGCTAATGTTTTATCAAGCACCCTTGCATGAGCATTACAAACGGTTGTTCAGAATGAAATTTTGACCAAAGGATATATCTTGTGCTAATAAAATGTACAATGCCCAAAATTTCAATTCTCCTACGGAGGGATAATTATATAGGCTTACAATCTGCTTCATCTAGTCCAAAATCCCTTTTATGAAGTTTAGAGGTTCACAGAAACGGTATCATATCTTGGTTCAGTGGTGTACTGGGTGGTGGTTTTATTGGTGAGGAATTTTGCTGGTGGTAGTTTGTGATGGGATATGGGTCAGAGAGGGTGGGCAAGGAAGAGGATTGGCTAAGGGTAGTGAAGCAAGACTGATATAGCTGTCGTTCACTCTCCAATCCAATGGAAGCTAGTTACGTGAAATTTTGACAGGTAAACTGGAATGTCAAATAAATCAAAGGATGATATGCATGCGTGCATTATTAAATACATACAGGCGTGCATTTATTATTTCTCGCTATACGTAGTAATCATTATTGATTGGTTTTCACGATACTTGTGATTTGTCTGTTCCAGACAGGCTATTCTGTTGTTTCAGCTTGTGTAGTCACTCTTCGCTGGATGGATAAACCTGCAAGTCAGGTTTCTACCAGGAAGATTTCTCAAAGGGCTGAAGGCATTGTTTGCCTCCTTACAATTGCCTGCTGCGGTTTTGCTGCTGGAGTCTTTTACCGTTTTGGGGCTTCATTTGTTTTTATGATTCTAGCTACTGTTATTGCAATCTGTTGTGCTGCAGCTCTTTATTTACGACAAGTAAGTTTACTTCTATCACTTGCAAAGGATGCATCAGTTCAAACTTTTGGAAATTTCATGCTATTTCCTTTAAGATAATTCAAGTAGAGGAAGAAATAGTTTACAAAGTACTTTATTAGAACTTAGAGAGCGCGTACTGATTCTTTAGTCTTGCATCAGGATATATCATAACTGTGTATATAAACATGGAAATGGAAATGGAAATGCACATGCATCATCTGAGTGTTGGGTAGTGGCTAGTGACTTTCCAGTCACTCAATAAGATTTTAATATCTAGCAAGGTCTTTTCGACATGCCGTGTTAAATGTTACAATAACTACGGTGAAATGAAATCAAGACTAAAGAGTCAAACTCTAGCATTAACCATTTTGGGCAATTCCCCATTTGTAACATGATATTTGTTAAAATTTCCACTTTCCAACAAGTGACCTTTCAGCTTGTCAGCATCTCCACCACCATTTTCAGATTCACCTCCACTATTTTTTTTATTGCTTCCATCCATACTGCCTTTTATCACCTATCCTTGCTTCTTAACAAGATTGTTATTCACAGGCTTGCCCACCTGTTTTGATTTCTTCATTTCTTCTGCACGAGCCTCCGCTTCTTTCTTAAGAAATATGTCAAAGTCATTGTAGGAAGTCCGTTCTGGATCATAAATTTCAGAGAACTCTCGCTTAACCATTGCAAGCAAGTTGTCCACATATACGAGGTGGAGAATTCGCTGATATACAGCAAGTAGGAATTTATTTATTTTTTATTTATGTAATATGAATCAATAAGAAATATAGTGGGATTTAGATGTAGTCTTTCTAGTGTATAACCACCAAATGAAAGGTTTGGATGCCAGCCAGTAAAGAAGTTCACTTTTTTGTTCTTTTTTGCAGGTCTATGCAGATCCACCAGGTTTTTCTTGTCCGGGAGTTCCAATCCTTCCAGCCATTAGCATTTTCCTCAACATATTTTTATTTGCCCAGGTTCTTAAATATAGCATCTGTTGTAGTATATTGAGCAGTAGACATGTTCCAACTTCCAATATTCACTTAACCATGACTTAAAGCTACTCTAAACCGATCTTCACCTTTATTTTGCAGTTGCACTATGAAGCCTGGATTAGATTTATCGTCCTCAGCATTATTACAATTGGTATTTATGCCTTTTATGGCCAGTATAATGCTGATCCTGTAAGTTCTAATGTGACGATTATATACCATAAGGCACCTCCAGAAGAAGTTGAATAGTTACCTCTTAATGTAATTTTTATGTGTGGTATTCTCTCTAGTAATCTTCTATTAGTATTCACCTTGTATAATAAGGTAATTCTACCACTCTATCCTGAAAACCCAGAAGTTACTTCATATCAAATGACATTTTGATAATAGAATTGTATATATGTAGGATTTCACCTTGTAAACTGCACGATATTGTTGTGNTATTAGTATTCACCTTGTATAATAAGGTAATTCTACCACTCTATCCTGAAAACCCAGAAGTTACTTCATATCAAATGACATTTTGATAATAGAATTGTATATATGTAGGATTTCACCTTGTAAACTGCACGATATTGTTGTGCAGAATTGCAGTGTGTTCAGATGTATACTGAGGACACCGTGAAAGTTCATAATATTCTATATGGATTCGGATTTGGCAATGTATGTGATTGAACTTGTTTCGAGTGGTTAACTGATTATTAATGATCAGAAGAGTGTGGAGTGGGTGGAGGAAGCACTGGTTATGTTCAACTGAATTGCTGTCTAGGTTAGGTTTCTATTTTGCTGAGGAATGTGACCATTAAGCTTGTTTTGGTGCGGTGGACTGGACTTTGGCCGTATTACGAGAGAGAAATAGAAAGTTCTTTTACATTCTACCGTCTAGTCCCATGCGTACTGAACAAACTTACTGTTTTGGCTTAATGCTTTTATTCATTGGCTTCTTCCCTGTTTGTACATTATGATTCGAGCCGACTGTAAACTGTGAAAGTTGTCTAGTTTAGCTGGTGGAAAATATGCTGCCGAACCCATTTAGACACTGCATCATGAAATGCAAATTTAAGACCAATTGTATGAATCCATGATTTGCCATACTCATATCTGACTTCAGATTTTGCCAAAACTAGATCTTGAACTTTTGCGTATCTCCTTTTCTAGGATTCTGCAAATGAAGAATTTCTTGGTTAAGGTCGTCGCCGACGACATTTTCACCATGTTCTTTGGGTGGCACCAACACGTCTGTATTATGGGTACTGAGTTGCCTATCTTTAGATCTTATTCTTTCTTTTGATACTTACCCTTTCAAAAGCTATCATTAAAAGTGAAGAGTAAGGTACACACATCAAAAGAATGGGTTGAGTAATCAATCATTCCCTTTTTTGGCTACTTTGAATTGCCTTTAATATCTTCAATTTTCTTTTCCTGGAAATTTGCAGATAGAAAGAGTTTCTAAATTTATGAGGTATCTTCGACTCTGTGAATATTTCCAGGGAAATGTTAAAGAAAAACTAATCTTTGTACATTATGGTTATGTGCTAGCAGAATAAAGGACACATGCTTTGTCTAATGAAACTGCCAATACGTGTATATGTACTAACGTGCATATCGGCTTCCTTGATGACAATCGTCAATCTTATTAGTAAGGAAAGATTTGTGCGCCTTTCACCTTGAATAGTTTGTCTGCCCGTTTTAGTGATCTGTGTCTGTGTTGTACAGAGAAATGATTTCCTAAAAGTCGATGCTTAAGTTTAAAACGGGTAGGCATAAGCTCAAATGGGTCACACAGTCATAGTTTTAGTGCTCTGTATGACTATCTACCCGTTTTAGTACTTTGTGTGACCGTGCCTTTCATATTGAATAGCTTATGGCCTTAGAGTATCTCCAAGAGACTCTTTAAACATGAGATGCTCTCTATTTTAAAGAGTCAACATTTAAAATCATGCTCCAAAAGACTCTTTAAG
Source organism: Fraxinus sp. 1973-6204 (assembly GCA_903798365.1). Classification (NCBI taxonomy): domain Eukaryota; kingdom Viridiplantae; phylum Streptophyta; class Magnoliopsida; order Lamiales; family Oleaceae; genus Fraxinus; species Fraxinus sp. 1973-6204. Next base: position 1,861 of record CAIGRR010314871.1, on the reverse strand, counting down.
TTAACATTTTAATTTAGAGAGTCACTCTCTATAATTAAATGCATTCAAGAAGTTTCGAGGTTCAATGTAAGAAAACAATAAAATAATCCAAAGAAAATCTAGTTAAAATAAAAGATAAAAAAAAATAATAAGTATTTTTTTAGAGTAGTAAAACTAAGTGCTAAATATAAAGAGGTTGTTGGAGTACTTCAAAATGTTAACTCTCTAAATTTATAGATGCTCTTCAAATGATAGAATATACTCTTTAAAAATAAAGAGTCTCTTAAAGATGTTCTTATGCTTAAGCATCAATGACATGACCTATCATGAACTTATCAATCAATTAATTGATATGTCATGTCATCAGTACTTAAAAGATCATTTCCCTTGTTGTACATATGTACATACCCTTTGAGAATAATCTTTGGATGTTGGTAAGATGTATTGATTTCTTCATGGGCGTTGCAAGGCATGTTTTGGTATTCAACATCAAATTACTCTTAATTTCTACTGGATACTATCAATGATATCCGGTGGAACATACAAAACATGTTTAGTATGATGGAATGGAATACACAAGATTTTGCCACAACCTATTACCAAGCTTACCACCCAATCCAAATGAAAGAAACTTCTAATATTAAAAAATATGAGTACATAGGTAAAGACATGAATGAATTCTTTGTTGAGAATTATAAACTCTAATCCAATTCTACCAAGAGCAATCAATTCGAAGAAAGAAAAAACAAACACTCAAAAATATGCCAGATTTATAGAGGTTTTTCTCAATGTGAGACTATATTCTCTCACACCACTGCTATAATTCACTATAATAAAAAATGTTTACAAGAAAAAATCGCACTCCTAACTTCTCTAGACTCTCCTTTTTTCTTATGATTATGATGATAAAAATGCTCAATGACAACTCTCTATTTAATGGATAAATTAGGGCAAAATCAAATTTTACAAGGATTCAAATTACTCGATAAAATTTTACAAGTACGCAAATTCCTAAGTAGTACTAAATGAAATTTTGGTTCGACGGGATTGCCGGATAAGCAGTGATGTGAAGCCTGGGCATGAGTTTGCTCATTATGTGGCTGCCACATGACCATTCTCGGAAGCTCCTTGGACGAGGCGTAACAAACATTATCCACATTCTCCTAGTTTTTTCTATTATTTCCGTAACTTTTCCTCCCCAAAACTACTTATCATCTTTACAGATTTCATTAGTATAAACGAAAATGCACGATCATCATCATTGAAGATGCAGTACAATTTCACACTTGATTGCAATCACAAAAGAAAGAAATTAGCAATCATGTTAAATTAATGATCACAAAAGCAATACATCAGTTAGTGTAAAAAAAAAGGTCAGATTACCAGTAAACAAATTAAAACGAGACAGAAGTATAGGGAAGCGGAAATGGAAAAAAAGGTCTGTTTCCAAGTTCTAACTACATATATCAGCAGGTTTATTTTGCAGAGTGAAGACAATCAACAACCAAGATATATTAGTAGTGGACGAACGTTTTCATAAATCAATTCATCAATGGAATGACTCGAGAGTGCTCATCACAAATTCCAGAATGTGTTTCGACTTCATGCAGGCAAGCAATCACAAAGATTAAGCCCCATTCCTTCTAATGTCAACAATAATATACAGAATGAAAATTGAAAACAAGCAAAGGAAACAAACAAATTTCTATTGGTTCACTCTCAAGGTGAGAGCTACTTGTCACTGCAAGTTATTACCATAACAAAGACGAAACGTACAAGGTTTCCTCAAACCTTTCACATATACAAAATTGACACCCAAGTGTACACTATGATTAGTGTTGAAAAATAAATGCAGAATACACCAAGAATTGAAGTAATGTTG
>CAIGRR010314745.1:0-18631 GCA_903798365.1 Fraxinus sp. 1973-6204 | reverse complement strand
GAATTTTTAACAATTGCATTAAATTAGATAATATATAACATATAATAATTTGGTAAATTTAATATCAAACTTCATGAATGTCACAACGGTCAGGCATTCAATGTGTTAGGGAGGGGTCGTGGGTTCGAATCCTCCCTCCTTTATTCCATTTAATTTTGATAAAAATGGTAGAATTAAACATTTCACAAAAAATTGGTGGTAAAGGGATTCGAAATCAGCACCTCTCATGTGAGAGTAGGAGTTCCTAGCCAGCTGAGCTATAAGAAATATTTGTTAATGTAAGAACTTACCAGGTTTATTATCTAAAGCGTTTATTCATTGTAAAAAAAAAATCCTGTTCCGGCGGATCCAGCACGGGCGGCCACCGGGGCTCGCCGGGTGCTGGGTCCGCCACTGTCTGTACCTATAGCATTGTTGTAGATACGGGTGGGCATGAGTTGTGTCGAGTCGATTTTTTCTTCATCCCAAACCCAACCCAACCCAACCCAACATGATAGGTTTGATCAAAATTTAACCTAATCCAACCCGTGTAAAGGTTGAAACCAACCTAACCCAAGTATCGGTCGGGTTGTGTTGAGTTGGTCGGTTTGGGATGACTTGTCAACAAAAATTAAAGTCATCCAATTTTCTATTATACTAAATTCAAATAGACAAGATTCAATAGTAAGTAAATAAATAACTAAAATTATATATTCTCTTATTCAATTCTCAATCGCCGAGCCCACAAAGAACAAAGTGCATTTAACATAATATGAAAAATTTATACTACATTTACTGTGAGAAAGATAGTAAGCTTCTCTTTTAAAATGCACAAAGATAATTACAGTTACAATATATATTCATACTTTTTAGGTTCTTTCTACTTTTTAGGCATTTTTTTTTATTTTTTTTTTAAAGTAGGTGGGTCGGGGCGGACGGGTTTATTCGATTTTTATGAGTTAACTCATAACCCGACCCGACCCGACCCATCTACACAGCCACCCACGTAATTCGTGTAAAAACAATAAAAAAAAAAATCAACCCAAATCGATCGGGTCGATTCGATTTGAACGATTTTGACGGATTCGATCGGATTTTGCCTATCCTATAAGAGCCCGTTTGGTAGATATTATAATCGAATTAAAATTAAAAAATTAGTCTTTATTGTTGATTTTTATTAAATATATATGATCCAATAACAATTATATTTTCAATTTTAATTGAATTTTAATCGATAACAAACACGCTCTCAATGAATATTCTCTATGTCACTCACCGCAAGCACGCAGCAACTAAAAGCGTGTGGCTTTAATTAATAATTACCATTGTCAGCAAAAAGAAATTCAAAAAAATTCGTTGCCTTCTCGCGTACTCCTATTTATACTGGGTAACATAACAAGATACAAATACATACAAAATCTCTCGAACATCTGATTCTGGATTTCTCGGCTCCTGTTTCTCCAGGATCATCTATCTTTTTATAACGAATAGGTACTTTCTTTTTTTATTTAAAATTTACATTTTTTTTTTCTTTTATGTGCTTTAATTCTTGTTTTAGTCGTGTAATCGTGTAATGTGATTTTCTCTGTTTGATGAACGAATTTAAATTTTGTTGATTGTTTGGGAAAAAAATAATCTTAGACGTATTTTATATGCGTATATAAGCGGATTATTCCTTGCTTGATTCTGAAGAAATTGGAATTTGTCATGAATTGGGTATTTAGTTTTTTATTCTGCGATCATATTCTGTTGGGGTTTTTTGGTTGATAATTGATTTTGCTGCTTGATTATTGGGAGAAAGTTTCATTCTTTACTGTTTAAGTTCTATAATGAAATACAGACGCACCCATTCAGAAGTATACATTATTTTGGTTTTGATTTCATATTGATAGCAATTTCTATTTATTTGATCCAGGAATTAAATTTCGAGATTTCCAATTATGTATTATTCTTTCTGTTTTGCAGGTGAATATATAACTTCAAGGTCGGCTTCCTAAGAATTTTTTTTATCTGTTAAAGAGAGAGGGTGCTGGTTCCGGAAGCTACTTGAACTTCTGCGAGCCTGGGGTCCTCTCTCATTATTGTTAAACCATATCGATTCAGTAGGTTATATTATTTTCGAAGTCTCTGGAATTGAGTTCGAGAATTGTGGAGACCACTGGGGAAGAAGAAGAAGTTTTGAGGGGTTAAAATTGATTGAAGCTGGTAATTATGGGTTCTTTTTGTTGCTGTTTGAGGGATGAATTCGATGAGTTTGGTAATCCGAACTTCTCGATTTATAGGAACTGTATATGCCTTCAATGCTTCCTGCAGAACTTCTTGCATATGGTATGCTTCAATATATTTTTTGTCTATTAATATTAGGTTAAAGTTAGTATAAAGATTCAAATTTTATTCAGCATTAAGACTTTTATGCATCCTTGTGCACTCTAAGATCTATATGTTATGTGTTATTTTGGGCATATATTGAGCATTCATACATTTATTATTAGGATGCCCAAGTTCCTATATTAGATAAAGGAATACGAGGCGGGCCATTTTGAGTTGCGCAACAAAATAAAGAGGCGTGGGGATCTCTCATTGTAGAACTTCATCTTCTTGTTTATAGTGAAAAATCTGTAGTGGTGAGTGGATGCAACTCTCACATTGATGGTGAACCACTATAAATTTGTGTGTTTTTATTCGTTTCTGATTTCTTTCTCATTTGTTGTTGTTCTCGGATTAGGGATTAAGATTATTCCATAACAATATTGACCCTTTCATGAACGACAATAAGTGGACAACGGTAATTTGATTATAGAATATCATTCTTGTGTCCTGCAGTATACATCACTGTTTCATAGAGGGGGAGAACAAGTCATTCCTTCATCCACTCAAGGGACAGCATCTTTAAGTTCTTCTGCGTCCCTTGATAACTCGCTAGCGGATATGTATCGCTCTCCTCCAAGACCTCTGCCATATGATGCAGATCCGAGGTATTTCCGCTTGCAGCGTGATGGACTGGTCTCTAGAAGGGAGAAAGGCTCGACTCATTCACACGAGGAAACAGAACCTCTTAGGAGAAGTGAAGGAGACGAAGATTCTGAATCCTTTACTAACACAAAAAAATGGATTAAGTTTGAACGTGAAGAAGGATCAGAAGAATATGATTCTAAATCACCAGTAAAGCTTTCAACGACTAAAACAACATCAGGATATGCTCATTTTTACACTTCTTCAGAAGATGAAGATGTCTGCCCCACATGTCTTGAAGGTAATGATAATGTAATTAGTTTTACCGGCAGTTTCTTTTAGCAACCATCATAACATTCTCTTATACTTTTATGTATAAAATATTGGAAGCTGCAGTATCAATCTAGAGTAATTCTTAGATCAAGATTACTGTTGAGCATTGAATATTATGATATCTTAACGTGGTTCTCATTTCCTGCCTGATATACTTTATTATCCTATTCTTTACTTTGTTTCTTTAGGTAATCTGTAAGTATTCAAAGGTAGTTGTATATTTAGAATCGAATTCATCTCTTCGTTGATCTGGTGGTGGTGGAATTTTTAACAATTTAACAATTTAGAATTCCTCTCCAATGCCTGCAATCTTCCTTTTCCTATTGGCTTCAGTTGATAATTGCTGCTTCAAAGTGTAGTTTATGGATTAGAATATCTTGGATTCTGATTTCTGAGTTTTCGTACTTTTGTGCGTTTTTTTTTTCCTGCAGAATATACCACTGAAAACCCAAAGATTATTACAAAATGTTCTCACCATTTCCATCTTGGTTGTATATATGAATGGATGGAAAGAAGTCATAATTGTCCAGTTTGTGGCAAGGTATGTCTGATCCTTCCTTTATAGTGCTTATATCTCATTATTTCTTTTGACCTTATAGCTTGTTTTGGTAAGTAGTACTTGACAAGACTTTACATCTGTATGAACAAGATTTTAACTTCTTTCTTATTATAGTATCATGTTTTATCCAATACTATGTAACAATCATGCACTTACTGAATTAGAAGAATGTCTTGTGAAGTACAACTCTCTGTGTTAAGTGCTGCCCAATTAATTTTCCTGCAGCCACTGTTCATCCCCCCTTCTTGAATTTCCATGGTCTGTTACTATTACTTTTGTCGTGGAAAACCGAACTTAATGTTAATCGCAAAGTTACGTTTAGTTCAACGTGAAGATAATTAGTAGTATATTAACTGGACATAGAATTCGGTCAATCTAACTAGAACAAGCGCTCTGGAAATTATGCTAGTTGAGATTGAAAATTCCGTTAGAGAATTTTTTATATACAATAGATGGAATTGTCTATCATTAATTATAGACAAATGAAAACCGTTGTTAATATTCATATTCATCCACTTGAAGAATTCAAAAAAAATATTCTGGTTGAATTCGAAAATTCGATTTAGTCTACTGTTGGTAGTGAGTGGACTCTTATTACCTGCATAGCCAAGAGGCGGACTGCGCTTAAAAATTACCATTTCATCCCAAGTCAGGTGTCGCCTTATCGACAAAAAACTCAGAATCGTCTCTTATGTTCTGTTGATAGAACTCACTCGCAGAAATATCTTCGGCAGAAGAAGAGGAAACACTGTTGACAGATGTTCCTTGCTCATTATCAGACAATCAATTACTCACATCCTTTGTACGGCTGCATTTAATATGCCTTTCACCACGAAAAATCCTTAAAAGAGTTTTTTTGTTGTTGTTGCGTCTCTAGGTTTATTATAGAAGGATTTACGAATTCTTCAAAGCTATCCTTTCTTTCTTAGTTAACCCGAGCATCAAGAGTTTGATGAGGATAAAACATATGCCTCATTATTAAGAGGGTGTTTGGTGGGGATTGAAATTAGATTTTTAGTAAATTGTGATAAAGGTTTTTGAAATGTATGGTTGAAAAGTTGTGGGTCTCATGAAAGATGTTAATATTGATTGTTTGATTTAGATTTAGATTAAAATCAGATTTTAGCTCCTGTTTGAGTTAAATTATTCAAAAAATGAGAATGAATAAGTCAATCGTTATACAGTAAAAGGACCCACTTTGGCAGTAATCTTTGAATTTGTTGACAGCAATTAGGTAAAAAAATTGTGAAAAGACATTAAAGTCTCTAACTTGTTTTACACATTATTTCATAATGAGGACGATTTTGACATTTCATTTCCAAAAGACGGCTGCCTTTGTTTTTTCAAATCTTGCAGCTACATCACTGTTTATTCTACTGTTGCAACGGTCTCATTTTGCATTAAAATGAGAAATTAATGTGCGCCAAACAGAGGCTTAAACCAAAACAAAAATACTCTAATTTTAATGAAATTATATACATTATTATTAATTTTGTCTAACCCCGTTCATTAATTTCGTTTTCTTGGCTTTCTAGGTGATGGCATTTGACGAGACTTGATCTTTTCTGAAAAATTTTCCTCATAGGAGAAACCAACCATGAACAGAATGGGAAAGAGACATCAGAATCTGAAAGTGTAAAGTCATTGTGAATACCATATGCTTAAAGTGTCGGCTTCTTATGCCAATATTATTAGATATAACCATTGAGCCTCGACTCAGTACATTACGATTTACTTCCAAATGCTTTCCCATTTCGTGTTGTACTTCGCTCAAGCTACGAGTTTTTAGCTGTAGTTCTCTTCAACGAGGAGAAATTGATCTTAAATGGATCAAAGAGTCTGTGTTGCCCATTTATTTTATGAAAGTGTAACCATGCATTTACAGAAATATCTTATAGAAAGTTGCATTCAGAGGCTCGTCTGAATTTTGAGCAATTGGTTCCATCTCTTTTTCGATCTTTATATACTATGTATTTGTACAGTGTCAAAAGGTTCACGGGTAGTGGGAATTTTGCACCTTGGGATGGACTTGTGCTCCTCAAAATAAATAAATAAATAAGATCACAGTTGGTCAAAGTGAAGTCCCGGGTCTCTTTGGAGATAGGTTAGCGCGACCCAATTGACTCTACTGCACGTAGCACATCTTTGCTATGATAGAAGAGCAATGATACACGTATAGGGGGTGGGGGTGGGGGTGGGTACACTGTCAGGCCACTAATAGGAGGGGAGGGGGTGTATTTTTTTTCCTTTTTTTCAAAAACATGTGGGGCCCACCAGTGTAAGTAACCTGACAGGTCCGTGTGACTTTTGCTCTTGTACTTGGAGCAAAAGTCATGATAGAAAGGAGTAGCAATGGACAATCTATGCTTCATCACTTTGAGCGTGTTTAAGATGTTTATGCATAAATTATTTGATATAACTTCGAACAAATATGACAAGTCTCTCTTTACTAAATAGTCCAATTCAATACATTAAACTTTCAACTAACACATTCTCAATAGCCCAATTTTAGACATCCACTAGAAGAAACACATTGAAACTAAATTGGACAAAGTTCGATTTCATTATCTTGTTTTTTTGTCTATCGAACATGCTGTTAATGAGTATTTCTAACATCTCTATGCTAAACATCCAATAGGAAGAACGTACAAATAACAAATTAAATCATTATTTGATTAAAAAAGTTGTATATAACATAGCTATAATCCGTCCATCATAGTCGCACAAGTTATCAAAAATCCACGAGAATAATGAGAAAAAGGAAAAGAAAGGGTTATTTTTTCGATCTTTATAAATCTTTCACTTCAATACCAGTTCTCAACACCAAGTTAGAGCAATCCGGACAAGAAAAATGTCCCCTACCTTGACATTTGATGCAAGAAGAAGATCTTGGCGATTTTGATTTTGATTTAACAACCCCAAATGATTGAGAATCATCAATCACAGGAATCAAACTGAATGGCCCTCCTTCTTTAATCAATCCAGAGCCCCTGCACCCGGTGCATGCTATCCGCTTCAAGTCCCCACATTTCTTGCACATCCCCAAAGAGCTGCTTATTTATTTATTGCACATAATGTATTAGAACGTGTTATTTGTACAGCTAGTTTGACAATACACTTTGTCGAACTGGTCGTACAAATTCACTGTACGACTACCTTAATTCTTAGAACGTATACACATATGAAATTCAACTTAAGAAAGAGATAAGTTAGAAACTGCATGCTTCTCTTGTTCATTTTCCATAATTGCTTTAAACAATTTATAGATTAGCTTCACTAGCAAGCGAGTTTTTTTTCGGGCAAATTCAATTTGCGGCAAGTATACGGCCACTTAGTGACAATCAAATAACTGTACTTCAATTTTATTTAATCGAATAACTACATGTTGATTTGTTTTTAATTGGGTAATTCTACTTTAATTTGATTTCAATTGAAGTAACTTCGCCCAATTCCATTGTAAAAATTGATGATGCGATAGTCAAATTGATGATTCCACTTAACAAAATTAAGTTCCAGTTATTTGGTTGATCCCAAGTGAAAATATATTTACGGCAAATGAAATTTATCTATATTTTTAGACGTCAAAAATTTGAATGAAAGCTTGGCGTCTCCTTCATTTTGCATATGCCATCTATCAATGGTTTCTAAATAAGGCAGGTAGATCGTGACTTTCTGTGAATCTGAAGAGGGGAAAAATCATCAATCTGATACTCAATCGATTACTTCCAGAATTCGAATATGAAGTTGAAAAACGAAAATGCAAAGGAAAAGTTACCTGCGCTGGGAAGAAGAAATGAAGGAGTCAATTTTGGGGGCGGAAATGGTAGCGGAAAGCAGAAGAGCTCCTACTGTATATCCTGCTATTTCATTTGCCGTTATGTGTTCGAACATTTTTCTATCTTCTTCTTCTTCTTCCTGCACTGCACCTCTCGCCTCTTATCCATTTCTCTCCACCTCAGATTCTTCTATTATATATGTTATCCATGGAGCCGAGGATTAAACATTATTAATTTACAATTCTTGACATTGAACGTCGAGGCCTATTAGCTCAGCTGGTTAGAGCGTCGTGCTAATAACGCGAAGGTCGCAGGTTCGAGACCTGCATGGGCCATTAATATATATTTTTACTTTTATTTTTTTTCGCTCTCTCGTTACTGTTTAATTTTGCTCGGACACGCCTGCATTCCCTTGTTATTTTCCCTATTATCTTTTCCTTTAGGCCAAATCTTTTTGGAAATGATTTTTATTTTTATTTTTTTTTGGTGTAAAACATCAATTTCAAGATTAATAAAGAATGAAATGTTTCTCCTATTAAAATAAATCATCTATTAAATTTATGTTTTATTTATATTTTTATGATAAAATGATGTTGAATAGGTTTTTTTATATTATGATACATTTAATTTAGAAGGAAAAAAACCTGTAGACCTACATTGGTTATCGAGTCCCAATTCGAGTCACATTTTTTAAATCTCATTTTTCTCCAAACTCATTTTAACTACACATTTCTCAATATAATAATTTTTATCAACAATATGTATATTTGTCCGCTCTTCTTAAATTCTTCACAAAAAATAAAAAAGGGTTTATGAATGAATTCTTGAAACACTTTTAAATTGCAAAATGGTATAAAGCAATAGCCCTAACTTAAAATAAATAAGAAGCAAAATAATATATTACGGTACTTGATGTTTATTTCTGTAAAAGATATTTGGATGAATATTTGTGATACTTTCTTATTGATTTCATATGTCATTATATAGCTATACAAGCNAAATAAGAAGCAAAATAATATATTACGGTACTTGATGTTTATTTCTGTAAAAGATATTTGGATGAATATTTGTGATACTTTCTTATTGATTTCATATGTCATTATATAGCTATACAAGCCTTTGCTTTACATGGAAAGGAATAAATGTTGACTTGTGCAATTGTCTAATTACATGGGATTGCTAGAATCATGAGTGCTTGATGTGTGCAAATCATGTGCTGTAATACTTCCTCTCAAGTTGGTGCATGAAAATCCGTAATGCCCAACTTGCGAGATAAGTGATGGAAGATGTTGGCGGCCTGCTCAGAGGATGGAAGATGAGTGGTAGTGAAGAGACTAGAGCGAAGTTTGTCTCGAACAATGTGGTAGTCAATTTCAATATGTTTAGTCCCTTCGTGAAAATTGGATTCTCAGCAATGTAGAGTAGAGGGCATATTGATTGTTACAGTAGAGAGTCATGGGGTCCTTGTGAGAGATGTCGATGTCATTAAGTAACTGTTGTATCCAAACTAGTTCACATGTAGTGACGGCCATGGCGCGATATTCAGCTTCTGTGGATGAGTGAGCGACGATGGTCTATTTCTTAGTACGCCACGAAATGGGACTAGAACCAAGAGTGATGAAGAAGCCAGTGGTAGAACGTCTAGTGGTAGGACAACTGGCCCAATCAGAATCAGTATAAGCATAAACATGCAGATCATGGACAAAGGGAAGAAGATGCCTTGACCTGGAGTACTTTTGATGTAGCGAAGAACGCGTGTTGCAGCTGACATGTGTGGAATCCGGGGTTTATGCATAAATTGGCTGAGAATGTTTACTGCAAAAACAATGTCAGGTCTGGTGATGGTAAGATAAATGAGGCGCTCGACTAACCCTCAATAAGGACCTGGATCAGAGAGAAGGTCGCCATCAGTATCGCTGAGTTTCAGGTTCTATTCCATATGAAAAGAGGGAAGGGCGAGAATCAAGTAGTCTGCTGTCGACGAGAATGTCCAAGGCATATTTTCGTTGATTAAGGAAAATACCTGAAGGTGAGTGAGCAACTTCAAGGCCAAGAAAGTACTTGAGAGAGCCGAGATCCTTGGATTTGAAGTGAGTAGAAATAACGGACTTGAAGTGAGTAACCTGAGGAAGATTATTGTCGACGACCAAGATGTCATCAACATAAACGAGCACAATGGTAATGTTGGTGGCAGTAATGATTGTGAAGAGAGAGTGATCGACCTGCGATTGGACAAAACCTGCAGTAAAAAGAACATATGTTAGTTTAAAAAACCAGTTCCGAGAAGCCTGCTTGAGACCGTAGAGAGATTTTCGAAGACGGTAAACACGTGTCTCCCCCTTAAGATAATAACCGGGTGGTGGTGTCATATAAACTTCTTCATCAAGGTTGTCATGTAAGAATGCATTGTTAACATCCATTTGGTGGATAATCCAATGTTTAGCGACGTCAACTACAAGAATACAGCGGACTGTGGTCATTTTAGCAACGGGGCAAAGGTTTCATGATAATCAATGCCTTCAACATGAGTGTAGCCTTTTGTCACAAGTCGAGCTTTGTAACGCTAACGGTATAATCTGTTCGGAGTTTGGTTTTAAAGACCCATTTGCAACCGATGGGCTTTTTACTAAGTGGGAGAGGTTCTAATGTCCAAGGGGAGTTTTCTTCTAGGGCACGGAGTTCAGAGGTCATAGCTTCACGCCAATGAGGGTGGTGATTAGCTTCTGAATAACAAATAAGATCAACAGAGGTAGTAAGTACAGTTAAGAAAGAAAAATGGTCAGGAGAAAAATGAGAGTATGAAAGAAAAGTAGATAAATGGTATGAAGTACCTAAGGCCTGTGTAGCGGTTGAAGTAGCAATGGACTCCGTGGCAATGGTGGGACAAACATATTCAAGAAGATAGGCTGGTCAGTGATAGTGCGGGGTGGTCGAGAAGTGGGAGGGGTAGAATCAGGAGTGTTAGGGTCAGGAGGGTTAGGAACGGGAGGCATGGAATTTGGAGGTGGGGTTATGGAAGTGGAAGTATATTCTGGTCTAGGTAAAGGAAGAATAGTGTTGTTTGGTGTATGGGAAGGGATATGATTGTGGAATGGAAATTGATTTTCATAAAAAGTGACGTCGTGGGAGTAAAAAATGGCATGTGTGTCTAGATTGTATAACTTGTATGCTTTTCGATTGTTCGGGTAACCAAGAAAGACACAATGGCATGCACGGGGAGAAAATTTGTCTCAGTAGACAGTAAGAGTTTGAGCATAGCAAAGGCAACCAAACACCCAAAGGTGATTGTAGTTGGGCGGAGTTTTTGTAAGCAATTGAAAGGGACTTTGATTTTGAAGAGATTTGCTAGGAGTCCTATTGATGAGGTAAGCGGCTGTAAGGATGCATTCACCCTAAAAATGTAGGGGTAGATGTGCTTGAAAACGAAGACTGCGAACAACACTCAAGAGATGACGATGTTGTTAAGGAGTTTCAACGTAAGTACGCTCATGAATGATGCCATGGGTATAAAAATAGTTTTGGAGATTTTGAGGAAGAAATTCTTAGCCATTATCAGTACGGATAATTTTGACATGGAAATAAATTGATTTTTAACAAGGGCAAAAAAATGCAATAAGTGAGTAAAAGTTTCTGATTTAAAACTCATTAAATAAATCCAGGTAGTGCGTGAAAAATCATCAACAATTGTCAAGAAATAGTGGGCGCCACAGATAAAAGTAGTGAGTAACCACCCCAAATATTACAATAAATTCGATTAAAAAGAGTCGTACTTTTATTAGCATGATTAAGAAAGGGTAAGCGGGTGTGCTTAGAACGAGCACAAACATCACAATAAGAAAGAGTACAATGACTATAAAAATTTGTAGGAATAATAAACCTAGAAGGATGGCCTAAGTGTTGATGCCATAGGGTCTTATTGTCAAGATTGTGTACGGAAAATGCAGCAGATTCTTGTGGCCGGAAGATGTAGAGCCCATTGCAAGCTTCACCAGCTCCAATCAACCTCTTCAATTGAAGGTCCTGAAAAAAACATTTAGTGGATAAGAAAAGAACAAGACAAAGTTTAGTGCAAGTGAGTTGAGGGATAGATAGGAGATTGTAATTAAAGTAAGGGACATAAAGGACATTATGAAGGATTAGGGAATGAGATAGGCGAACTGTGCCTATTCCTTCTATGGGAACCATGTTTCCTGTGGGTAGCCGAATCGTGTAGCTTGAGGATGGCAATCGGAGGTCCAAGAAGGAGGATCGACAGATGCTCATATGATCAGTGGCACCACTGTCAATTATCCAATCAATTTGAGGATCAAAAAAGGAGAGAGTTGAGAGAGAGTTACCAACGGAATTTGGATTTGGGGATGGGTTTTTTAAGAGGTTCATGAGCTGTTGATAGCTCTTCAGCGAGAGGCTTGGTATTGGACTGGAGGAAGATTCGACGAGATTAACGGTTGCGGAAGGGGGTTTTTCGAGCAGTGATGGCTTACGATGATTGCGGGGTTCGTGTCCAGGGGGGTAGCCGATTATCAGCAAGCAACGGTTGCACAAATGCCCAGCTTTGCCACATTCGGTGCACTTAAGAGGTGGCCGGTCATGGTGAGAACTCCGAGCAATGAGGGCAACATTTTTCGGTGGAGTGCGTGAGACATGAATGAGCCTTTGTTGTTCTTCTTGAAAGAGGATGGAGAACACTTTGTTCAGGGGTGGGAGAGGATTATGGCAAGAATTTGGGATCGGAGAGCAGCGAATGAATCGTTGAGTTGCAAGAGGAATTTGAACACATGTTCTTCCTCAGCTCTCTTCTCCAAAGTGGTAGCATCAGTTGGTGTTTGGATATTGGCTAATTCATCCCATAATTGTTTGATGCTATTGTAATAATTTGGTATGGATGATTGGTTTTGATGGAGGTTGAAAATTTCTCTTTTGAGATGAAAGAGGCAAGCATTGTTGCCATGACAAAAACGAAACTCAAGGTCAAGCCAAAAAGCACGTGGGTCATCATAGTAGTCCAAGGAATTTGCTACAGAAGGGGTGATGGTGTTGAGGATCCAAGTGAGGACCATGTCCTTGGTGCGGCTCCATTGGGCATAATCGGGTGAATTGATGGGTGGGGATTTGAGGGTGCCATCAACAAAGCATAGTTTGTTCTTGGCATTAAGGGCTTGACGAAGAGTGCGTTGCCATTTGGGAAAGTTATCACTGGTGAGATGGCTGGAGATGAGAATGAGGATAGGGAAATCAGAGGAGTGAAGGTGATATGGGGAGGATATTTCAGAGATAACTTCAGAGTAAGAATCCATTGGAGTCAAACGGTAGAGAGGGATTTCAGGATCAAGGTATGCTTTGATACCATGTAAAAGATAATTTGTCTGAATATTTGTGATACTTTCTCATTGATTTCGTATGTCATTATATAGCTACACATGCATTTGCTTTACATGGAAAGGAATAAATGTTGACTTGTGTAGTTGTCTAATTACATGGGTCTGCTAGAATCATGAGTGCTTGACGTGTGCATAATTGCTAGAATCATAAGTGCTTGATGTGTGCAAATCATGTACTGTAATAATTTCATTGAACATAAATTATTTATTAGATGGCGACAATTAATAATTTCAATTTTTCCATTTAATAATGTTTAAAAAATTCTAATGAAAGAAGTTCTCGACTGCTGCATTTCATGAAGTAGCATGTTGCCAGTATGAAGACTCCAGTAGGCCAATAACTCGTGTAGATGAATAGGGAAAAAGGTGAATGAATGGAGAAGACACATTGTGTATTTGTATTTCAAATATGAACTACTAGATGTACATGATCCGAGTGTTAGCAATATCACACAACTTGACAACATAAATATCAAATATGAACCACTAGATGTACATGATCCGAGTGTTAGCAATATCACACAACTTGACAACATAAATAACCAAAGGTTTTGACCTTAAAACAATTTCAAAATCAGTGGTGACAGTTTGAATAATCAATATGACTTGGAGTCAACAAATTCAAATCAAAAGATAGTCCAACAAGATAAGAAGATCGTGCATGAACATCAATAGCACAATCTTGAAAATTAATGTATTAAATCAAATTTATGTCCAAGTGTACTAATAGAATCTGTCAAGTAATATAGTCCTACAGAAATGTAGAGCTTTTAATTTTTTATTTGATAATTGATATATTTTCTTTGGATAAACACTAGTCATAAAAATAGTGAAGAACTATTGATCTTATTTCATTATAAATAAGAATTTATGTGTGCCGATGTTCATGGCTCATGATTATCATTCAATAAAATTAAAATAGTCTTTTATTCATTTTATAGTTCTCTTTTCAATTTTTATTTTTTATTTTTGGTGTTAGGAGTCATTGTGAGCACTATGCACCTAACAACTCTTTAATTCCACCATGAATTCACTATACCTAATTCTTGCTACTTCATTACACTTAGACTCACCAACCAATTACCATTGTAACAAGCCATAGCTCTTGCATAAAGCAAAGAACTCGTTGGATCTCACAATGAAGACATGTGGAAGTCCGATTGTCATCTCACAAAAGCGACTACTGTGAAATTCAAGGTAAAACCAAAAATTCACTAACAACTATTGGGTATGTAGCTACACAACAATCTGGTCCCCACTTATCTCACACTAGTTCTTGTCCCCCAATTATATCACACCAAATCCAAACATCATCACATGAACATGGAGTTAATTGTTTCAAAAACCACTCAACTTACACCATGGTCACGGACTGCTCACTGAACTTTAGTTTGCCTTTCAATGCTCACTCAACTTTCGCCGTTTGCACTCCATCCATCATCGTCAACCAAACAGTTATCATGCCCGATGACGGCAGACAGAATCCGATGTGTCATGTAACCACCATTAAAATACCGCCAACTCATAATTAAAATCCAAATCATACAATAAAAAAAACCCCAAATTAAAACCCACCCAAACCCGTCATTTCCCATCTCCACCAATTCAATCACGTAAATCCCCCAAATCGCCCAAACCCTAATTTCATCCCAAATCGATCTTCCACCTGATTCATTCAAAACCCAGAACGGTCACTCACAGTACATTGGTATATAGCACTCAATATCCAATTTCGTCGATAATTTTTATCCCATCACGAATATTTTTCCCCATGTTAGCGTGAAAATGTCCGAAACTTTTGAGTCAAATGGGCTACGAAGGTTTTGTTATTGTGGGCATTTAGCATGCGTGAAGACATCTTGGACAACATTGAATCCCGGTCGAAGGTTTGTTGGTTGCCCATCCTATGGAACTCGGGAGGCATGCAATTTTTTCGTTTGGGATGACATGGAATTGAACGATAAGTACAAAGCAGTAATAAATGGGTTGATCCGACAAAGAACAGAGGTGAAGAAGAACATTGCATAATTTGCAAAATGATGAGAGTGTACAAGATTGCATTTTGGCTTGTTTTTACAATAGCTGTGGGTATGTTAATAGTTTGAGTGTGGTTGTCGTGAGTTGTAATGTTTGTTGTTTGAATGTAGTCATTGTAGGTCCAATAGTAATGTTCGTAGTTGAATGTGGTTGTATTGTTCTTGTGGATTAATGGTAATATTTTTGTTGGAATCAACGTTCACTTGGTGTTGTATTCTTCTCTTTACCTTCCTTAATTTTCTCCGCGGTCATCTGAACATCACCCTTGGTGTTGTAAATGCCTCTGCTCTTACATATGCGTTCTCCATCAGCATTAGCTAAAATTTCAATTTTATAAGTGATTGATTCAAAAATTTCCATCAAAACATCCCCTTCAAAAATGTTGTACCTATGTGTGAAAGTTTCTGCTGTT
This sequence comes from Fraxinus sp. 1973-6204, assembly GCA_903798365.1. Lineage (NCBI taxonomy): Eukaryota > Viridiplantae > Streptophyta > Magnoliopsida > Lamiales > Oleaceae > Fraxinus > Fraxinus sp. 1973-6204. Next base: position 3,202 of record CAIGRR010314745.1, on the reverse strand, counting down.
GTATGTAGTACTTGGATGATATGATCAAACACTTCCAATGATTAAAAATTCGGTTGTGAAAAAAAAACCACCATTTGAACAGATTCTAAAATACTTCCAATTTTACAAAGCATTTCATAGATAGTAACTTAGTAGTTGAATACATATGTTCCAAAATACTTCAAAAGGCCAAAACCAATTGAACATATTCTAAAATAGTTCGACATATGCAGCCATCTACAACTACAGATCTAAAATAACTCAAAAGGCCAAACTGGTAAACACAGTTTCTAAGTTAACTACGGCATTCAACAACTACCCTTTGTGAAACTTGTAAACATATTTTTCCCATTTGAACACCCTCCATTTAACTTGGTTATCGAGATGTAGATGCAGACATCTTCGCACATCATCGACCGTGCAGTCTAGCAGTCCGTAACTGTGATGACTCAGCAGCTTATATCTCTTCAAAGTTGTCCAACATATTATCCATATTACTTGCCTGTTGCCCCACATTTCTTCCCCGCAAAGCGCCTTCAGGTGTTGTCCTACTCGTTGAGGTTGGTTGTGATTATGCATCAGCCAATAGGGCATCAATTAAATCTATAATGAAGATATTACAAAGTATTAGTTATCAGGAAATTGTCATATGAAATGAAATTATAGCAACTTACATCCAAAACGACAGGTGTAGTGGAGTGGTATCTTTTGTTGTGGCCACGCACACCACAAGTGGGCACATCATGCTCACATGTCCATTCTTCAGCACGTAAGACTTCCCCTGACTCTACACTACAACTTCCTCCGCATTCCTCCTCCTCTTCTTCTGTCGCTGGCCCTTCTTAGGTACCTTCTACTTCGGTGGGTTTATAGGTTCCGCATTTATATTTGGCCACAATCATTGCCCATTCATAGGATTCAATATATTATCGTAACAAATCAGATAAGTCTCTTTTGTGTAGCAATTGTCAATGTAGTCCTCCGGTTCATTCCAACATTCCCGAATCACCGCCATCGCATGCATGTAGGGTATCCCAGTCAACTCTCACTTCCGATAAGCACAACTTTTGTCCTCAACATCCACCACAAAAGACCCTGAACTACAGTCTACCTACCATTTCGAACCCCCAGATAAGTGCAAGATACCCTCTCGTGATTTTTCAACTAGTCTCTGCACTTTCTTTCGTGTCTTCAGACAAAGCTGACCAACATATGACCTCATCCTATCCCTTCACATTTGTATTTATTTCATGAAGCTGAGCTAAATAGAGGTAAGCATGTTGAGTATCATCTTTTCCCGATCTTCTAGAAGTGTCTTATTCAGCACTTCGCACACATTGTTCAATAGAATATCGCACTTTGAATGCACTTTGAAGTGTGACTTCGACCATTCCTGAGGTGGCCTCTCCATCAGCCATTTGAAATCCTCATCTCATACTTGACGAATTTGTTGTATCCAATGTTTGTAATCAGCAATTGTAGTTGACTTGGCACCACACCAAAGATAATCTTTCAAAGTCTTTCCTTTGAAGACGGCACTGAAATGATTTGAATACATATGGCGTACACAGAATCTATGCTTGAACGTCGAGAATAGTTCATCAGCTACGGTCTGCAGCCCCTTTTGGCGATCTGTCATTAGAGTCCAACCATCCCCAGAACCAATATGAAGATCTGCCCCCAATAAGTCGCATGAACCACCTCCATGATGGTGTGTTTTCTTTCTGAACCACAGCATATGCGACGTGATATATGCAATTCTTCGCATCTAGACCAACAAATGTCAGCAATATGCCTCCAAAATAGCCTCTTAGGTGGCAACCGTCCACTCTAATCATTTTCCTACAACCTCTTATGAAGCTAGTCTTACACGGTTCGAAGCAAATGTATATCCCTTAGAACACATCATTGAACGTGTTGATGGTCACATTTGAGCCTGGATTGGTACGCAACACCTCGGAACTGTACGACCACAACAATGCAATCTGCTCTTCAATTGTCCCGTATATCAACTCCTTTGCGTAATTTCTCATTTTCCGCGCCACATTTTTGGTGATATAATTTTTCAAATCCTCCTTCACTACGGCCATAATACTTTTTATTTTCCAATTAAGATCTACCTTAAACCTGTCAATGTAACGACGAGTCAGGAACTGATAATTAATGCCTGTTGTATTGGTCGCGATTGCATGTGTGCTCGGGAGAATATGATTTCACTTGGACGTTGCCTGTGTCACCTAGTTTGGAAGCCCATATCCTCCAAAGGCAATCGCCTTTGCATATTCCCTGGGCTCGACTCTCATCATTGGCCTTAAACCTCACATCGTACCCATTTAACGCGCCATAAGTTCTTATTGCATTTTTGAACTCCACTACATCCCTAAATAGCTGGCCAACTTCAAAATGTGGGTTAACCATATCTACGTCAGCCGAAAACTCCGAAAACGTATAACCAACATCGTCATCCGATGCAACATCTAACTGAAGCTCTTCAGAAGAAGGATACTCCAAATCATCTACATCAACATCTCTTTAAACTTTGTTTTTTTCCCACATTCTCCACCCCATCCACATTCAAACCTAACTCTACCCCATATGTTACATTCCTCTCATATAGAATGTCATCCTCATTGGAGAGTAACTCATTTCCCAAATCACTGAAATCTGGGTCATCATCTGATGATTAAACTTCATTCTCGGTGCCATTTCCATTACTTCTAGGTGTGCTATTTTCAAGAACTGAGGTATCCTCTGCAAATGTTAGAATAATTGGTTATACCACCACAAAAAAAAAGCACTGAAAAACCATCGATTCCAATAATAATCGCAAAACATGTGGCTGACAGTCGAGAAAATATTCCCTATTTTTTGGTAAAAAAAAAAAAGATGAAACATACCTTCTTGTGGTCCCTCCATGTGCGTGGTCTTCGAATTTTGAAATGATGGGGTAGGGAAGATCGATTTGGGATGAAATTAGGGTTTGGGCGATTTGGAGGATTTACGTGATTGAATTGGTCGAGATGGGAAATGACAGGTTTGGGTGGGTGTTCACGAAAATATATTTCGGATTAAAACCACCACAAATGTACGGTTCGTTGACAAGTAATAAAGTGGAAATCCTAGAATTTCGAGTATCGTTCCCACGAGGATTGGTTTAATGTGATTTCTATTATCTTGACCTTAACTGAATCTATTAAATTTGATAATTGTTTTCAATTTCTAT
>CAIGRR010314721.1:0-16530 GCA_903798365.1 Fraxinus sp. 1973-6204 | reverse complement strand
ATTATGTAAAATTGCTCACGTTCCGCTGCCTGTATTCTCTTTGCTGTTTTGTCTAATACCATACGTTGTCCCTTGATATTGATGCCAATTGGATTGTTAAGCACGGTTACATGTTAGTTTTATTGTTCACACAATGGAAATTTCCCTTCCAATTGCAGGATTTTAGTTTTCTCGTCTATGCTGGGAGATCCTTTGTTAAATTTCTATTCCTTGTTCTTATTTTAATTCTTCACACCCTCTTTCATTGATCAACCCTTGATAGGAACACATTGGCAGTTGTAGTTTTCCTTATTGCCCAGGAAACGTGCTTTCCAGTTTACATAAATCGTTCTTGAGTTTTTAAATTCAATTTAGGCAACGAAGACATGGGAAGAATCAATGCTGAGCAGAATTGTGCAATTGACTGAAGAAGCTCAATTGAGTAAACCAAGGCTTCAAAGATGGCTTGACAAGTTTGGCGAGCATTACAGTAAAGCAGTTGTAGTGCTATCATTTGCAGTTGCATTACTGGGGCCATTGCTATTCAAATGGCCATTTTTCAGTACTACAGGTATATTGTGGATCTATTTTCCCAGTCAATCATTTATCTGCACAACATATACCCTATTACTTGCTTTGGTGTCTTTAAACTCCTCCACCTTCTCCAAATGGTTGCTGCTCTGTTATCATACTTATAAGGACTCTTACATGTCATACTTGCTATTTCGATAGATTGCCTGAGGTTGTGGAAGATGGAAATGCTTGGTCTGTTGTTTGGTTGTTTGGAGAGAGAAATAGGAGTCTCTACAGGGCTTGAGAACTCGGCCTGGTGGCCTGGGGGTTCAGAAGTTTGATGATTCTTTTTTTATCTTTTCTTTGGTGCACTCAATCCATCTATGTTAGGTACATGAATGGATGCTGTTACTAGGTTATACGCTCTTTAATAGTTTTGTACACCTTATATATGTGGTTTCCTGCAATTTTGATTTTAATAAAGTCACGTAATTTATATAAACGAAAGGAAGCACATATTTTTAGAATTTATGTTTACATAGATTGATGCTTTTCGCTGAGTTTAAGCTGCGTGTGTCCTCTACACGAGTCTCCAGTCCCTTGTCTATTTGTTTGTTGGGCATGTATGCATGCGTATATTTTGAATGGATCTTTATGTTAATCTATATGCTTTATAATTTTATTTAATCTTTTAGTTTGCAGAGGGTCAATTTACAGGGCACTGGGGCTTATGGTTGCCGCCTCACCATGTGCTTTGGCTGTAGCCCCACTGGCATATGCTACAGCAATTAGTGCCTGTGCAAGAAAGGTATTTATCAATCTTATTTTGTATGTAATATATAGATGTTATGTACACAAGCTTCCAAAACGCACCAACATTACCTGATTGACTTGCCTGAATGTCTTCTTGTGATTTCAAATCTAAAAATATATTCATAATATCAGTCAATGCCATACAATGGGCATCTGGATTTGGCCTTATCCAAGTCATGTAGCAACAAACTATACTGTTTTCTATTGGAAATTTCAGAGGGAATGATTATCTGGCAATATTTGGGAAAAAATGAGAGAGATCAGAATATTATAACAATGAACTTCGCAGAAATCCGCACTTTTATCCATTACATCCTTTGCCATAAATAAATTTAATTTTTACAGGGAATCTTGCTTAAGGGTGGGCATGTTTTGGATGCTCTAGCTTCATGTCACACTATTGCATTTGACAAAACTGGCACATTAACCACTGGAGAATTCACATGCGTAGCAATTGAACCAATACATGGACATGTTAGCAACAGTGAGAAACAAATTGCTTCATGTTGTGTGCCTAGCTGTGAGAAAGAAGCTCTTGCCGTGGCTGCTGCCCTGGAGAAGGGAACTACTCACCCTATTGGAAGGTTGTTTTATTTATCTGGATCTCTCTCTTATAACATACTCTCAGTTGTCGTCGATTTTGTTTTGCTAATAATAATTCATATCATTTCAAGTCTGTATATACAACTCGAAGCTGAAGAATTGTTTAGTTATTTTACGTAAATTGGATAGACGATCCTTAATGCTGCTTTCCTGTCTTTTTACAATTGAAAAGATTGATCCTTTTGAAATTAGTATTTTCATAATCAAGAATACAGTGCATATTATCTTGAGAAGCAATGGAAGAGTCAGATGCACAAGATTCAATTTTGATAATATTTCAGTGTCGTTTCGCCTTCACCTTGATATTGCAAATTAATGCCTCCAGACCTACCGCCACAACATTCTTCTAATAAATCAATCAGACTGGGCATCAGTGCTAAAGTTTGCTTCAGAAGAATAAGAACTGGAAATGGACTGTGAAATGAGAAATAGAGAACGGACTGCTGGTTATGGTTTACTGGAATTTTTTTCGTTCATATCTCCACCGGATTTTCGTGGCATGTTTAGGAAATATTAATGTATCAGTCGAAATTCCTTGTACCAAATTACGTGTTTGCGCTCCAGCATCCTGCAACTCTGACCCATATTTATAATTGAATTAACATCTTCTTTTTTGGTACAGAGCTGTTGTGAATCATAGCATGGGAAAAGATCTCCCTTCTGTTTCTGTTGAAAGTTTCGAAAATTTGCCTGGCAGGGGTCTTTTTGCAACAGTTTCTTGCATTGAGGTACTTAATTTTATATAATTACAATATTGTTCTAAAACCACTAACTAGCATGTGATCTTGGCAGCCTCTTGACTTGGGGGCCAATTAGTTTCATGTTGAAAATCTGGTGGATTCCCAATCAATTGTAAAAGGAAATTAGAAGAGCTGTGATTGCGTAAATATATAAATAAATAAATGTAATTGTATTGATGTATAAAATGAAATTAATTGAATTGCAGAAATGATAGGCGTTCTAGAGTCCTCTCTCTCTCCTTCACTTTCACTCAATTAAATGAATGAATAAATAACTGAATACCGTACGCACACAAACACACCCTGTTTGTTTTGGCGTTCAATTTAGTCCAGAATATTTCCTAGACTATCCCCCATTAAAAAAAATCTAATAAGCTGGTAAAAATGCCCTGTACTTACGCATGGGATGGCCTATCGAATTCATGTTTTGACCCATCACTTTGCATCTAGCCTCTTATTGCCATTCACTTATTGTGTAACCTTGTTTTGTCCAAATTTTTGCTTATCTAGCTAATAAAGAAATCTTCATCTTTGGTTCCAATAAGATAGAGAATGTCCACTTTTCAAGGAAGACTTTAGTCCCCCATATTATCCATCTTGGAAGCTCACTGAGTGATTCGGTAAAGAGAATATCGTCTCAACCTCCGTGTATCCATAAGAAAGATTGATTTTTTATGTTACTAAAAAACTGTGTTCAGGCTCATTGAGTTCATTAATGCCTTAGAGATCCACTGTTTTCTATCTAATATTTTCTTGTGGTAAGTTTATAAGCAACAGCATTCCTTCTAATGAGACTACTCTGCAATTTAAATGGTGCTGTATGGAAAAGTTGTCATAATTTCTTTGTTAGTTGATTTTAATAGGTGACTATGATACATTTGGTTTTTTTTCATGTTGTCATTAAGTTCTCTCAGCATCATGATTATTTTACTGTTATCACGGCCTTTTCTGGTATGACTGATTGGATATATGACATGTTGGGCATTTATGGGGATTGTTCTTGTGAATTCTGTAAGATAATGTAATCAAATGTCATTTAACAAATTTGGTTTTTCATTTAGCTAGCTTGGTTTTGTGTTGGATACAATATCTTTCCAAATACACAGTTCTGTCCAATTTCCATCATATATAGTATGTGGGCACTTGGCAGTTTCATGTTCCTTAGCTTTTGCACTCTTATTAGCTCTGTCCAAGGTTTTGATGGGTAACATCATTTTAGATGTGTTTTTCTAGAAAGAAGTGGAGTGGATGGTGTAGTCATATGCCGTGTTTAACCCTTTCTTGATTATGTTATTTCTGCATTATTTTATAATTAAGTAATAATAGTCGAATTAAGTCTACAATAATTTTTATTTCACTATAGCCAGGACTCGGAGATGGTAAGTCATTGAAAGCTTCACTTGGCTCTGTGGAGTATATCACATCACTTCTTCAGTCAGATGATGAATCAAAAAAGATTAAGGAGGCTGTTAGCACTTCTTCTTATGGAGAGGACTTTGTTCGTGCTGCTCTCTCTGTCAATAACAAAAAGGTGAACTTTCGTTTTGTTTTCTTACTGTTGAGTTAGGCTAGCCTGGATTTGGTGAAAAATCTTGTTGGGTTTACTTCCGATAGATATGACAGGCATGTACACTAAGATCTTCAGTGGTTAAATTATGGTCAACTTTTAATTCATATATATATATTGTTTTAATTTTGGATATCCTTTTGATTTTGAACTTCTAATTGCGATATATCATAAAAGATGTTAACAGATTTTGAATGTAATGGTGCTGATTAAAATTGCGCTGTTCGAAACAAGAAAATATATTTTTTAGGTGGAGATAAAGATAAAATCAAAGTTAAAAGCAGAAAGGTATAACAACGTACTGAAATTAATAAGTTAACAGAAAATAGTAGATTTTTGACCTGGATTATAACAAAAAATGTTGAACTGCTACATCTAAGAGTTTTAAGTTGCTAGACTGCTACATTTGTATTATTTAAATTTTGTCTTGAGCACGCCCTCTCACCTATAGAAGGACTCATTTTTTCCGATCAAAGCCTAATTCATGTATAATTCATTAAATGGGTAGAGGTGACAGTGGAACTGAAGACCTTTGTTTGTCTTGATATTATGTTGAATTACTTGATCTAAAAGCTTAAGCTATTAGAGTGGGCACATATCATATAAATCTTGTTTTCAACAAAAAGTAACGAGAGAGAGACACACACAAACAAGACTAGGGGGATATGATGAAATAAGCGGAACGAGCAAAGATTTTGCATTCAGACAACATTGATCGTGGTTGCTACTATATCGTTTAGCAAATAGTGCGTTCTCATTGTTTTTATATATATATATATATGTAATTTTCATGAATTTCAAAGAAATTAATCTGGCCTAGATTCCAGCAATCGAATTTCCTGCCTAAAACAAGGGAATCAATGAAGATAACAAAATAGTTCGGTGATCATGACATTCTTTTCAACATTCATGAGCCCCTTAATCTCTACTATACTTAACTTTCGAATCTTGTGTGATGGAAAAAAAGGTATTTGTGAATTTTATCTTTATGTTTGATATGCAGGTAACTCTATTCCATTTTGAAGATAAGCCTCGAAATGGTGCTTCAGATGTCATAAAGGCATTGCAAGATAATGGAAAGCTCCGTGTCATGATGTTAACTGGTGACCATGAGTCAAGTGCATGGAGAGTGGCAAATGCTGTGGGCATTGAAGAAGTTCACTGCAGCCTTAAGCCTGAGGATAAACTCTATCACGTTACAAGTATTTCCAGAGATACAGGTGCGAATCTCTATCATATTCAGTCCCTAGTAGAGTTGACTAGATTATTCATGCTCATGCCACCGTGTTATTAGTAGCAATACTTGTATTCAAGTTTATGACCTCCAGTCATGCCTAGCAAGAATCTGTCAACTAGCTCTTTTTTCTGGTGATGATCATTTGTGACGGTTAGTTCTTCAAAGTCGACTATTTGTCCCTCTATTAGAGGTGTTCCAGAAATTTCTACGATCGAGTAAATAGTTCTACAAAAGAATGGATCGTATCAACTTGGAAAATTGAAAGATTTGTTTCGATTGATTTTCCCTGTTGTGATATGGAAGGAATGTTATAAGGGCATATTCCACATCTAGTATAGATAATAATAATATACTACATATGAGGACCCAATAAGCTAAAATGAACATTCGGATTACATGATTGGTTTGATCAAAAGAGTCATCATCTTACACGGACATGTTAAGGGTATATTTCACGTCGAATAAAGATGAAAATAATATACAACACAAGGATTTAGACTAATCTTCTTAGCAAAGTGGACCTTTTAAAAAGGAAACTAGTATTAATAAGGAATAGTTTTTTTCATACTGGTTAAAGATTTACCTTTCTTTCCTTTGTGGTGCTCATGGTATAAAAAAATCCAATTGTGGCCCACTTAAGACAAGCATCAGAGTGAGGCTAGCAAAAAATGCTTCAAGGTGCTTAATTTTTAGGCAGTTTTTGTAGGCCTACGCTTCAGTTGTGCCTCACAAACCTTGATGCTTCGCAGCACCGCCTCAAGGCTTGTGAGGTATGCACTCCTTAATTCTTCAGACTTATTTTCTTTGATTTATGTGTTGATCCATTTTGGGAATAGCCCATTTCCCTCTAAAACATACAAATTTTGTGTTTCTCATACGCTCACTTTGAGAATAGTTCATTGTCCCACCAACTAAATTTATAGTTTTTTTTTTTGTCAATTAATAATTTTTATTTTTTTATGTTTGCATTCTTATAATTGTTCCATTATGAATATTGCTCATTGTTTATGGTTTATTATGAGTTTATTTTGCATTTGAATAATTTTTTGACATTTTTTGGGTTTACCGTGAGGCTTATGCCTCGCCTCATGAAGGAAAAACGCCTTAGTACCCGATTATGCCTTTTTAAACATTAGGTGCTGTAATATGACATTCTATTTGTGTGGCTGAGACTTTTCTAGAAATATATCATCAATAAATATAACCTAATATAGACTTGCATAATTTGCACTTGTAAATGTACTTGAGAGTTACATCGCTCCATTATAGTATTCTTCGTTTAGCTGGACATTGGAAATTGATTTCTTGTATACAGTTGGTTCCATGCATATATTTGCTGATTGCAAGTAACACAAAAGAATAAATATAGAATTCATGAAGATCTTCTTCATCTTTTGAATTTTTGGGCAGGGGGGGGCCTTATAATGGTAGGCGATGGTATCAATGATGCACCTGCCCTGGCGGCTGCCACTGTGGGTATTGTTCTAGCTGAACGTGCTAGTGCATCTGCTATAGCGGTTGCAGATGTGATGTTACTGCAGGACAATATTTCGGGGATTCCATTTTGTGTTGCTAAATCTTGGCAAACGACTTCATTGGTATTTCATTTTCCTTTTCTTTGTTTTCGTGCGTGTGCATGCTTTGAACTGTCCAATTTATTTGCAATTTTAATGCTCCTTCACTTGCAGGTTAAGCAAAATGTGGCCCTTGCATTATCTAGCATTGTTCTGGCATCTCTTACATCCGTTTTGGGTTTTCTCCCTCTCTGGTTAACGGTATGTTTCATCCAAGAATTCTATTTTGTGTACGCGTGCTTCGGTTTTCATTACTTTACGCTATTGCGTTTTTTGTCTTGCATCAAAGAAAACCGTGTCAGCTAACTAACTGCGTAGGATATTTGTGACTGAAATGTTTTCTTATGTTAACACTCAAGCTCATACTTATAATATTTTTATCTTTACATTAACATTCAGGTTCTTTTACACGAAGGCGGTACTCTTCTTGTTTGTCTGAATTCAATCCGGGCTCTACAAGACCCAACTTTGTCCTGGAGGAACAATATTCAGATACTCGTTGAAAAATTAAAATCACTATTTCTACTCTTCAAAAACCACGGCACCATCCAAGCTGCACCGTTGTAGTTACACGCACCATTTGCCGTCATATTTTGGTGGTTTTCATGTCCTTGCAACTGTTCGAATAGATAGGATTGAATTCTCTTCAGGTAACCACAAAGCATTGAAGTCCATTGTTAAAAGTTTGAGGTGGACTGGCAAATGTAGTTATTTCACCTGTAAATACCTTTATGAAATTTGCTTTCTTTTGTTGTTCGAAAATGACAACCCCATCGATATCAAAACGAATATATGCAGCAGCTTATCATTATCATCACAATCTGTGTTTTCTTGTTGAAGCTTTCCACTTTCGAAGTCAATTTTGAACATGGAATGGAATTGTATTTTTACCTTTGGTTATTCTCAATGCTTTTGCAATTTCAAGTGGTTTTCTTTCCATGTGGATTGGGATATTTTACCATGACAATTTTCAGTATACAATATAAAGAAAATGCAGTGAATTCCATTTTTTTCTAGATGTTAATTGCAAATTACTTGAATAAAAGTAATAAAAAATTCATCCTAGAAAAATTTTAGAAGTTAAATTAATAACGCTATAGTACAAATAATGATCAATCTTTTGCTTATTTAAAAGAATAAATTATAGCCAAACATGTTTATCAAATTAATCAAAACTCAGAATTATATACGGCCAAACAATATACAAAGAAAAGAAAAAAAATATTCCAACCCTTCTGGCACTCCATCCTTATTTCTTTCTTTCGTTTTTTATTGTTAGTATTATCTAATCGTCAATATTCAATTTACCAATTTAATTTCGACGTCAAAATCTCAAGATCGAGAGAAGATTTTGTAATTAAGTTCAATAAATAATTTCATTTTCACTGTAAAGATTTCCAATTTTTCCAACCTGGGTTGTGAACAGAATGCAGTCAATAGCAATAAAAGAGGCCCCATTTTAATGTCCATTGATTCATTATAGTCCAGAATTTTGATTGTCCAAATCCCCTTTCCTTCTTTCTTTCAATTTTGTTTTGGAATTATCTATCTGCATTTATGTACAGCAACAGGAATAATCTCAAGTCTGTCACCACATGTCCATACACAGCTGTAATCTTGGGAAATAAAAACCAACTTCAATTTCTGTTAATTGTGAAATTAAAATAAAGAACATGAGACAAACACAGAAATGAACTTGGACTCGATTGAACTTGTGATAATTTTTTTCCCCTTTTTTTTCTTTTTGAGTTCTCATTTTTTGTTTTCCTAAGGATTTTCTCAGAAATGGATTCGAACTTTTTCCTCCTTCAGCTCTCTTTCAACAACTTCATTTTCTACCCATCTCTTTTGTTCTCCCTGTACACTAATCAAAATTATTTCTTTTGAAAATATTTTCACTTGAGATACTTCATTAATCAGAAACGAAGATAGTTTCTTCTCTCTCCAAAAACTAAATTAATCGATTCTACTGATTCCAATGCGATTCATAGTTGCATTCCTGAATCCTTCATTTGCATTTGCTTGCTGCATGCACAACCCAATCTGTTGCTGATGCTGTTGCTGATACTGTTGTTGCTGAAATTGCTGTTGGAAATATTGCTGTTGCTGCTGCTTTTGCTGTTCTAGCCCCATCATGTAACTTCTAACCTCTGTTCTTATCATGTCCTGCATCACCGACATCAACTCTGCTGTAAAAGGAACAAAAACCTTATCTTGCTGATGTTGAATCTGCATCGGTGGTGATGGCGGTGGTACCACCGCGGAAGTTGATCCAAATGTCGCCTTTTGTTTAGTTGGAGTTTGAGGTTGGATTGCAGTAGCAGCTTTAGCCTGTGGCAATGCTGCTGGAGCCGGTGGAGGCAGAGGCGGTGGCGGTGGTTGGACAGAGAGAAGTTGGAGGGGACTTTTAGGCTGAGTTGAGTCAAGCTTGGAATTCGAGTCAACTCCGGGAAGCGACAGGCTGAGAGAAGTCGGAGGATCATTAGTCGATGAACCGGTTTCGACCGGAGACGAGAACAAGACGCCGGCTCTTGCCACCGATTTAAAAACATGAGAAGCTGACATCACCGGTAAACTTGACTCGCTGGCATCCGACCCGGTTGGGCTACCAGGATTCAAGTAAAGACCCGAGACATGAACGCCTGACCCGGCACTGACGGATCTCTTCAAAGGCTGCTGGTTATAATCCATAAATTCATTCCCTTCATCAGAACTCATAGAAGAGCACTTCCTTTTCAGGGTGGAGTTCCAGTGATTCTTAATCGCGTTATCAGTCCGACCCGAAAGGAGTCGGGCTATGGTGGCCCATTTGTTACCAAACTTAGCATGTGCCCTGATGATGGTCTCATCCTCTTCCGGCGTAAAGGCCCGGTGCTCCACCTGCGGCGAAAGCTGGTTACACCACCTCAACCGGCAACTCTTCCCGGATCTCCCCGGTATAGACTTGCTAATCAAGGACCAGTTTCTTGGTCCATGCTTTTGCACCAGCTTCTGTAGTAGCTCGTCCTCTTCAGGACTCCATGGACCCTTGATCCGATCCATATCCATCTTCTTGCAGACAGTAGTCGTATTCGTCATCGCCATTTTTACCAAAACATGAAAAAATGAAACCAAGATTTTTTGCTCGAATTATTTTTCGGTGAAGAAGACGAACAAGAAGAGGAAGAAGAGTTACAGAGTCTATAGAAGAATGGGGGGTGGGGGTTATATATAGGGAGGGGTGTGAGAAGGGGATAGGAATGAGCGTTACGGGCACCGCTTAAAGCCAGAAAACAAAAGGGAGGCGGTTGATTGATATTTTTTTTGTGGGATTTGGGATACAGCTGGAAAACGGACACGCGTCACATCTCATAGACACACTCTCATTTACTAGCGTAACCAACACACTCTCCACTTTTGTCTTTTCTCACTCTTTTTTTATTTATTTTTTGAATTATTTGTTAATCCCCTAGTAAATTCAAACTACTACAAAGATAAGGACATATTTGAACCGAATTAAAATCTAATAATTGTAATTTAAATCAAAATCAAATAATCAATATCAACCACATCTTTTCAACCACACATTTTAAAATCTTCTATCACAATCCACTAAAAATCTAATTTTAATCCACACCAAACACCATCTTAAAAGAAATGTTGTATTTTTGTAATGACCCCGTTAAATAAAGGAGTGTTACATTAAAGCCTTGTTTGACGGTCATTATTTGGTAAAAATAAAGTTTTGAATAGTGAATTTTTAAAGAATGTGTAATTAAAAAATAAGGAAAAAATTTGAATTTACTTACAAAATATTTGATTATGTTAATGTATAGGTAAAAATAAGTATGTTGAAAAAAAAATTGAAATAAATTCCATCAAATGGGGGCTAATAACTGTCTTTAGTTCAATTCAAAAATTCATATTAGGAGAAAATACATTGATATAATTTTTTGATTTATTAATTAATTAAACATGCTAATGTCATAGTAACATAATTTGTGATCACAATCACGTATCGGCACAAATTGCACAAAGTCACAATTAGAAATACACAAATTATTAGTCAATTATAGATTGAATCGCAAATCAAACATTTTTTATGTTACACATTATTTATTGTCACAATTAACACCGCTGCTACCACCACCTCCTCAAATCTACCATCACATCTACCATACCACCATCTTCACCTCCAACCAACCATACATACACGCACAATCAAAGATGTAACGACCCTACCACTACCACTACCACTACCACTACCACTACCACTTGCACCAAGAACCACCACTACTATCTCCTCAAATGAGAGATTTATTTTTGCGAAAATTAAATTGGAGACTGGTGGGTGCGTGCTGGATAGGATGATGGATTGGGGTGGTGGTAGGCAACGGTAATGGCAGTGATTGGCGTAGTGGTGGCGAGTAGTTGTGGTGGGGTGGGTGAGGTAGAGGTGTAGCATATTGTTGGAATTGGTTTAAAGAAATCAAAATTTTGGTCAAGTATACTTTAAATAAGTGACCCGGTGTTAACTTTGAGCAAATATTAGAACTTGATCCGATGGTCAAATTATAAATGTAAATAATCAACTTATTCTACTCGTCAATTAGATCGTCTAGTATATTTGGAATCTCAAAACCAATTCCAGGTGAATGAGAAATTGTAGTCGAAAGCTGAAAAGGAAATAGTGGAAAAACTAGCTGGAAAGTGACTATCTCTGTTGCTCGCCTATCGCTCGATCGTCGCTCAAGCGAGGAAGAGCGACAGCCTAGCGACAGATAGGTGATGGTAGTTCTATTTTTATCGCTCGAGCAAGAAAGTTAGCCACAACAAGAGTTGCTTCTGTTCGTATGGTTGTAAGGTTTGGCTCGCAACACTTCGTCCACAACCCCTCATACTCTATAAATAGGACCTTGGGACGTCCTTTTATTTACACCAATAATATGCAATCATAGTATAATATTATCTTCTCTCTCTTAACCAAATTTCGCATATATATATTATATAAAATTTTGATTTTCTTCATTTTTCCATTAAGGAGTACATAAACCAAATTCTGGTTCGTTGGTCTTGTGTGTTGAAGTGCTACTCACATAAGAAGAAGTCGTTGTATCTTGGAGTTGATTGCCATAAATCGTAGGTACAGTTGTGGGGTAAATTCGACTTAAAGACAAAGTGTTCAACACTTACCTCGACTTTGCATCCATTGACGTTATTCATTTGAAACTTCATTGTCGTTACTCTGTCAAAATTACAGCAGAAGTTTGATAAAGATTGTAAGGGAGTTTGTTTGTTACTCCATACACCATATCCATCCAACAATATTAAGTCGAATTTTTTCGTTGTTAGAGTGACGCTTTTGTTTCGGTTAAACTATTATTTGATTTAACTTCTTCTACTCTTTTTTTTTTATTTGGTTGATCTTCTATTTTGTGTAAACGGAATTGAATTCGATTTTTAATACAGACTCTACTTTGAACGACAATTCGAATATGGAAACTTCAGAATGAATTGTTCATACCGGTATAATCTCTTCGGTTGTTATTGCCCCTCTAATTGCTTTGGATACTCGAAAACATTCACATTTCTTGTGCAATAATTATATTCTGAATCGTTTGGACAACTCGTTATATAACGTATACAGTTCCAAGAAATCTGCAAAGGAACTATGGGAGTCCTTGAAAAAAAATACAAGACTGAAAACACTAGAACAAAAAAGATCATCGTAGGGAAATTTTTGGACTATAAAATGGTCGATTCAAAGACAGTCAACAATCAAGTGCAAGAATTGCATGTTTTCTTCATGATATTCACGCAGAGAATATGTCCCCAAATGAATTATTTCAAGTGACTGCAATCATCGAGAGACTTCCACCTATGTGGAAGGACTTCAAGAACTATCTAAGTACAAGCGCAAAGAGATTAACATTGAAGAACTTGTGGTCCGATTGAGGATTGAAGAAGACAATTGAAGTTCAGATAAGCATGTTAGGAATCACATACCACAAACAAAGGCTAATGTGGTAAAATCCAACAATAAAAGTAAGTAAGCATTCTGTTGAACCTTCGAAGAATAATGCAAAGAAATTCAAGGATAAATGCCACAACTATGGAAAGGCTGGACACCACTTTGTCGATTGTCGCAAATCGAGGAAGCAAGCCCAAGCGAATATCACCGAATCTGATGTCACATCAAATAGTATATCTGATATGAATTTGTTGGTCGTTATTTTAGAGTGCAACAACGTTGAAAATCCCATGGAATGATGGGTTGATACGGGTGCTACCGTCACATATGTGCCGATAAAGGAATGTTCATTTTCTATACTCCAACCATGGAAGATAAATTGTTCATGGGGAATTTTTCAAGTTCAAAAGTGGAAAGACAAGGCAAAATGATATTGAAGATGATATCGGGGAAGGAACTTAGCCTCAACAATGTTCTTCACATACCGGATATTCGCAAGAACCTAATGTTAGGTTCTTTATTAAGCAAGAATGGCTTCAAACTAGCCTTTGTATCGGATATGTTTGTACTTACCAAAAATAACATGTATATAGGCAAAGGTTATGTAAAAGATAGACTATTCAAAATAAATGTCCTAAATGTTGTACCAAATAATTCAAGCAATAAAATATCTTCTTCTGCGTATATTGTCGAGTCGTCTAATTTATGGTAAGATAGATTAGGACATGCAAACTCTAGTTCAATATGTAAGTTAATGAATTTAAGTTTACTTCCGAGTATGCATTTTAATAATGGAAAATGCGAGATGTGTGTAGAGGCAAAATTGGCCAATAAACAATATCATTCGGTTGAACGAACCACAACACCTTTGGAACTAATTCAAACGGATGTGTGACTTAAGGTTCATACAAACAAAATATGGTAAAAAATATTTCATCACATTTATAGATGACTGCACAAGATACTATTATGTATACTTGTTAAAAAGTAAAGATGGAGCCTTGGAAGTGTTCAAACACTATGAACTTGAAGTTGAAAACCAACTTGAAAAATGAATAAAGATGATTCGTAGTGATAGAGGAGGAAAGTATGTTGCACTGTTTAAAGAATTTTGTGTAGAATCTGGGATTATTCATCAAATTACTGTACCATATTCACCTCAATCTAATGGGGTTGCTGAATGCAAGAATCGAGATCTTAAGGAAATGATGGATACAATGTTGATTAGTTCATGTTTACCTCAGAACTTGTGCGGGGAAGGGGAGAAGCTATCATTTCGACAAATCATATCCTTAATAAAATAGTATACAAGAAAGTTGAATCACCTTATGAATTATGGAAAGATCGGAAATCTTCCGACAAATATCTTAAAGTGTGGGAGTGTTTGGTAAAGGTATAGATACCTAAACCAAAACAAATAAAAATTGAACCTAAAATTATTGATTTGTCTGTATTGGATATGTAAACAACAGTAATGCATATCAATTTTTGGTTCATAAGTCTGATATACTTGATGTATATGAAGGCACCATCATTGAATCAAGAAATGTTGTATTCTTTGAAGATATATTTTCTTGTAAAGAGAAAAAAGTAAGATTACACAAACGAACCTATGATACTGCAATTAGAAACTATCAAGNTTGATGTATATGAAGGCACCATCATTGAATCAAGAAATGTTGTATTCTTTGAAGATATATTTTCTTGTAAAGAGAAAAAAGTAAGATTACACAAACGAACCTATGATACTGCAATTAGAAACTATCAAGAAGATAGTAATCATCAAGAAGATGAAGAGCCAAGGCGCAGTAAAAGGCAAATGAGTTATAAGACCTTTATTCCAAATTTTCTAACATATATACTAGAAAATAATTTTAGGACATTTAATGAAGCAATTCCACTCCTGAAACTTCTTTTTGGAAAGAAGCTGTTAATAATGAAATTGAATCCATCATGAACAACCATACTTGAGAATTGGTTGAGCTTCCTCAGGGAAACAAAGCTTTAGGCTGCTAAGAGATCTTCAAAAGGAAATTTAAATCGGATGGATCAATAGACAAATATAAGGCTAGATTAGTAATCAAATGGTATGAACAAAATGAATGACAAGATTTCTTTGATAACTATTCACCTGTTACAAGAATCACGTCTATACGTGTGTTGATTGCCATCGCTGCATTACATAACCTTGAAATACATCAAATGGATGTTAAGACTGCATTTCTGAATGGTGAATTAGAAAAAGAAATTTATATGAAACAATTTGAAGGGTTTGTTGTTCCTGAAAATTAAAAAAAAAATGTGTAAACTTGTAAAATCGTTATATGGATTAAAATAAGTATCGAAACAATGACATGAAAAATTTGACAAAACTATGTTGTCAAATGGTTTAAAAATCAATGAATGCGACAAATGTGTCTACATCAAAACCACACCTAACGGATACATGATCATATGTTTATATGTTGATGATATACTAATCATGATGAATAATTCGAATATTATTACATCGACCAAGAAAATGTTAATAAAATATTTTGACATGAAAGATATGAGAATAACTGATGTGATATCAGGGATTAAAATCTCTAAAACATTTGATGGTTTGTCATTGTCTCAATATGCTATATTGAGACTATACTTAAAAAGTTAAAGGCATAAGGCGATAAACCAGTTAAAACACTAGTTGACTTAAATTTACACTTAGCCAAAAATACTTTGATCATGCATCTCAATTAGAATATTCACGTGTTATAGGCACTTGATATATATTACTAACTGTATGCGTCATGATATAGAATATACAGTCAACAAGTTGAGTAGATTTACGAGTAATCCAAGTTTTGACCACTGGAAAGCATTAGATTCAGTTCTTAAATACTTAAGACATACGGTCATTTATGGATTATACTACTTAAGATATCATATAGTGTTAAAAGGATATATTGATGTAAATTGGATATTTGAGACAAATTATTCAAAATCTACAAGTGGTTATGTGTTTACCATTGGATGCAGAGCTGTGTCTTGGAACTCATCTAAACAAACTTGTATAGCTCGATCCACGATGGAATATGAGTTTATTGCTTTAGATAAAACTGGAGAAGAAGCGAAATGGCTTCATAATTTTCTTGAGGATATTCCATGTTGCGAAAAATCGGTACATGTGATTAATGTACATTTTGATAATCAATTGGCTATTGCGAGGGCACAAAATAGTATGTATAATGGTAAATCTCGACATATTCGTCGGAGACAAAATACCATTAAACATTGATATCAAATGGTATAATCTCGATTAACTATGTTAAATCAAAAGAAAACATAGCGGATCCTTTGATGAAAGGATTAACGAGAAATCAAGTATACTATCTTTTTAGGGAAATTGGCCTAAAACCCATCGAATAGAATCAATATAGCGGAAACCCAACCTTGTAGTTTGGAGATCCCAAGATTTTGGTTCAATAGGACAACTAAGTTATGAAAGATTCAGTGTAAATCACTAACTCTCATTCTTACAAAAATTGCTTGAATAGAAAGTGTTCAAGGATAAG